>JAUUDW010180660.1:0-17986 GCA_032361385.1 Panulirus guttatus | reverse complement strand
ACATCTGCTTACTGAGCCAGCACTCAACTGGTTGTCAAGTTGCACTCCTCTAACCCAGGTAGCTGTCTTTTCTTTCTGCCTCACTAACATATGGACTATTGGCTCACACAGCTCATTCTTCATAACTCTAAATTTTCCTGCAGTGAGCACTATGTGCTAGCCCTGCCTTTTGGCAAAATGGAAGGAGCAGTAGATAGTAGTAGTCACTGAGAACATTAGATAGGAGCCTCTGCAAACACTGTGCTAGACTTGCCCTCTGCCAGCGGCCTGTTAAGGGTGAGGCACTAAAGGCTAAGAAGCGGCACTGGAGTTCTCTACTTATGTAGACTCTGTTGCCGTGGCCACCCCTATGAGTTCCAATTGGAACAGGCGTCAGAGATATAGATAGACTGAACAGGAAACAGAGATATAGATAGACAGAGGGCTCAGTTATAGAAGTGGTACAATAATTTATATGAGTATAGGGAAGGAAATACCATATCCAGTCCTTGCTTAATGTTGCAGTTGAATTCCTGGGAAGAACAACTTACTGGAATCACTGGATGATGAATCCCATTTTACCATAGGACTTAATGGGATAAGGGGTAACATTTTTGGGGTAGCTTTCTCAACCTAGTTTTCACTCAAAAACATGAATCTCCAACTGAAAAAGATGCTTAAGGGTGAAATTGATTCATCATTTAAGAGGGTGAATTCTAGCTTTGCATAAACACTGATAACATATTACGACCAGTTACATCCCATGATTTTACTGTTGGAATAAGGTACTTATTAATACCAAGATCAGAAATTCTGCATAAGAGAGAGAGAGATAAGACAATGTACGAAATAAGCAAATGTTCAAAAGCCACATTCCCTACAGACAGCAATGGCTTGCATTATAACTGGTAAACAGTGACATTACAAACAATGATACAGATACAACTCTGGGAGGACAGGGAGTAAAGTTGATTCATAATACATTTGAGAGTATAAATACTCAGACCATATTTTGGATGACTTTTCGTACCTCCTAGCCAAAATTTCATCATCAGACTATCGCATGTAATTCAAGCAAAGGCTATCATTGGAGAACTTTCAAAAACTCCTGTACCTCCATTCTGATGCCTGTTGGGATTACAGAACTTGAGATCGAGTAGCCCCTGACAAGTCTGATGGACGGCTGCTGACAGATGGTGGTACCACTTTGGTAGCGGAAGGAAGGGAATTAATGGGGAGGATAATACCCACAGTCTTTCCACTAGCATCACTAAGATGTGAATGCCTGCCAGAGCATCCTCTGCGGCATACCTCTCCTGTAAATAAAAGTAAAATGATGTGTTTATCAGACAATATTATCAGTTCATCTCTTTATTAAATAATTCACCAAAGATGTCATACCACATGCCTTGACTTCACACAGTGATGAAACTTAGATTAGGTATTACAACCTCAAATTTATTAACTTTTCACAACTGTAGTCATCAACACACTCAACTCCCTCACTTTAATGTAATCCAAAAGATAGCAAAGACAGACAGATAGATTTTTTTGTCATACACATTCACCATTTCCTGTGTTAGTGTCAAGAACAGATGACTGGGCCTTAGAAGGAAAAATCCTCACTTGGCCCCATTCTCTGTTCCTTCTTTAGAAAAAGTAAAAAGGAGGGGAGGACTTCCAGCCCCCAACTCTCACCCCTTCTATAACATTCAGGGAATACATGGGAAGTATTGTTTCTCCCCTATCCTAAGGGATAAGACAGACATAGAAAAGCCAAAAAATATATTGCATACAGTAGAATACAATGAGTCTGTAGAGTAGTGTTATGAATTTATATGAGCTTTTTACTCCACTTTTTCTGACTATATCTGACACACCAAATGATACAAAAATGGATTTTTGGTGAATTTCTAAAGTGGATGAAGTATATAGCAACACTGGAATGTAAGCATATTTTTTTATGATGTAAGAAGCATCATTGGAACTTATGCTCACATCCCAAGCTTCATGGTTCTATGCTTCAAATCCAGCAGGCACTAAGCAGTACAGAATGCAAGAACTTTGATCCCACAGGTTTTCAGAAAAATAAAACTTGTGCAGCTTATGAAATTTGAGTGAACAACAAAATGGATAAGGCTTGTGAGATTTGCAAGTTCACTAAAGACTGATATCATTCATAATTTCCTGGGATTTCCCATTCAAATATACTGTGCTTAAACTATAGAGTGGATGTGACCAAATGAGGCCATTCTTCATCTGTTCTTGAAGCTACCTCGCAATGGAGGAAACGGCGAACCAGCAAGAAAAATGCTAACTTGGTTTTTGACTATTAAGCTCCCACAAGCTAATCACTGAGAGGGTGACCACACTGTTCAGTATCTTAAGTTTCCATTCTAAGGATTTCTATGCTGCGATCCTCTATAACTGACCTTGTATGAAGTAAAGTCATTACATAGTTCTTAAATAAAATTACTAGATGGCCATAATGCTTACTCTTGGGATTGTGCCACACTATTATTGTAAATGTGAATCACTTGTAAAATGCAGCAAGAGAGCATCTGTCAAGAAAATAAAAACACAGAGGACTATGAATAAGACAGACAGTACCTGTCTTTTGGTTAAGGTGTCAGCTTCCCAGTTGCTAGCCCTAACTCGCCAGTCCTTGTCCAGTGTACGTCCAAGATACTTCTGTGATAGTGCATTCAACCCCATGCCACCAGCTGACTTTCCTCCACCCAAAGTATCTGGACCAGATGACTCAGACCTGTGACACTGCAGAACAAGGTAACGAAGGTCAACACATCCTTGCACCTGGAAAAAAAAATAACCAGGGAGAAAAACTGAAGATAAATTTATAAGAAATTAAGAAAAATTAACATATGTCACACTAAATGCTCATCACCACTTTTCAATCACCGCTAAACAGCTGATACCTTTTGGACAGGTGAATATACAAAAAGAGAAAGCCAAACTTTATAAAGTAAGCTCATTTTGTACGGGCAAGATCGGGTTACACGAACCATATTTCTGTGTCTAATAAAGCAAAAACTTTTCCTTACTTTTATGTCATAATCCACTGCCAGATAGCTGCTGTCATCAAGAGGACCAATGCCCACTTTTAAAACTGATTTGTCCTCCAAGAAAGCCTGAGAAAAGTGAAAGTAAAAACATCATTGTGGAACATGATGACCACTTTGCTCTCCATGAGGTACTACAAGCAGAGCAAAACAATGTTTGATGTGATTATATACTGTATATATTTTATTCAGTTAGAACAAGTCTACGACTAAGTAAATTAATGCATAAAATCTACAGCATATCACTATGTACTACTAACCAAAGGGCTTTAGAATCAATATCCAAGTTTACTATAAAACTTTGGAAAATCTGAAGAACATATAAGCTTTCCCTTTCCCTCAAAGCAAAGTTTTCTACCATATGTTTTGTCCCAAATACCTACTCTCAGTATCTTAAGAAATATCCAGCAACGCTCCAGCAATATATACCAAAACTTACCTTAAGAGTGCTTGGAAAATTTGGCTTCATGTGGGATAATCGCACCAAGACACATAACCCGGAGCATGAAGCCAACTGCATAAGTGCCACTGGACGACGAGATCCTTTCACCTGTACCCACTCACAGTCAAAACCCACAGCACCCTCATGCTGTGCTTCCCTGAAAAGGGAGTAAAATTTCATTGATTAACCTATTGTATCACACAAAACAAACCAGCAGTTCTGATAGCTTCTGATAGCTCCCTGAATCACACATACATTTTTCATGAATTATCAATTTTCTTGTTTTCTGTGATCAGTTTTCTAGTTAGTCTAATAAACTAATGAACTACATCATTCCAGTTCAGGTATAATGTGTGAATAATGCTGCAAAATGCAAAAAAGTATCTGGTTTTGGTGCATTATACATGACAGATAATGAGAGGATGTGAGCAAATAAGACCATTTCTTATTCTATTCCTGGTGCTACCTTGCTAACATGGGAAGGTGAACAGGTATGAAAGAAGAAAAACTTGTTAAAAAAATAACATTCAATAGCTTTAACTTGGCAGACGTGATTCATTATCCAATCATAAAAATATCTAAAGGATGATCAAAAGGAGGAGTCATGTCTTCTATCTGAACATACACACTAGAACTAATCAAAAGCAAAAGTAGAAGTGATAAGAACAAGGAAATTTTAAAAGCAAAAGAGTGGGTAAACAAGACCTTTTAAGGCATTTATGAACTCTATATTCACACCTTTGTATTACAAAATCTTCTAAAAAGCTTATGAAAATCCAAATCCAGAAACAAAAAGAATGTAGACTAACATATCAAATAAGAGCAAATTCATAAAAGGATAAAAATAAATAGCTGTTGCTTCATTTTTCTATGTATAGCAGGAAACAAAGGAGCAGAACAGTGTAACACGACAGTCAGCGGGGTGACTGTAAGCAAAGTGAGTATCTTAGCTCAGATATGCAGAAAAATAGACAAAAACTGTATGGCAAAATTAAGAAGACATGGAATACAAAGGATTGAAAGGGAGTCCTTCATGCACCCTGGGAAATAAAAAGAAATAAATGATGCAAGTGAAGGATGGTTTAAGCAGACAACTGATACAAAGAAAAACATATAATGAAAAGTATATACTTGAGAAGGGAATGGCTGTATATAAGCAAGAGTATTAAAAACTGGTTAAAAATATGAACTCTAGGATCATGTTGGTGACACAAAGATGGTGTGTGTGCAATTTCCAAATTATTTGAAAAAAGATTTTTATGTACAGTATAGTATTTCCTCTTTTACATGGCATTATCACACATATCCACGAGAAGGTATTTTCTTCTTATTTTGGCTCAAGTCATCTGGAAGTAATTTTAATGATATCTATAAGTTTGCAACTTACACACTATACTACCAACTCTGTATCAGGTCATTATATTAAACACTAAAACTATTGAACCACAGCATGACATTATGTCACCATAAATAACAGCACAAATTCAAATCACAGAGGCTTCTAATAAAGACAGTACAATATGGGATTCTGTACCCTGCAACTATGTAGCGGTAAGAAAGAAACAATAAACAGACCAATTCTTCATACCTTTGGAGTCTTGGGAGCACTTTGGCCCAGCTTTCCTCATTAGTGACCACATGGACATTCCTCTGCACTGTCTTTATAGATCTAAGCATCCTCCAAGAACAAACCATTTGGGCAATGGCACCACGGTAATGGAACAATGCTACCGTACTTCCTACACCAAGCAAAATACCACTAACCAAGGCTTGGTGTTCAGGTTTCCAGCTTTTGGTCATCTCTGCACAATGGCCAACATATACTCATCAAACTGAAATGGACAAGTAAGATTTAGAAAGCGAAAATCTAAAAATACCATGATTATCCCACACAGGAATCCACATATTTTTCATATAGTTATTCTTGTAGAATATGATACGACAACAGGTTTCAGGGTAGCCTAAATAATCTGTCTACATCTTTCCTGTTATATGCATAGCCAAACTTAATTTTCTATGCTTGTACAACTGATCCTCTACTGACATTTTTTAACAAAGATTTTTGGCTACAGTTTGGTTATTCTATCCTATCGTATACATTAAGACCACAGGGGAAAGAGTACAAACTTGAAGATATAATCTAATTACATAAAACTGTATTAAAAGCTCCAAGATTTGAATCTGTGTTCAGTAAATAATTCTGGATCAGTTATCTCCCTATTACACATATGACATAAAACTTCAGCAAACTTAGCTTCTAAACGTTCCTGGTCTAATTACTCAATGCAATTCACTTAACATCTGGAGAAAAAAAAAATTATTTCCAGACAAAATGAAAGACAACATAAAAAAATCACCACATGATGTTCAACTGATCATCATATAAAACATGACAGCATAAGATTTACAAAATGTTGGATATTTTCTAAACCATATCAACCTTTCTATTTAGGAAGCAAACTCAAAATATCAGCAAGCTACAAACAAACCTTTTAAACTGAAGATCTGTGACACACACTGGGGAAAGAAAAAGTAACAGGCTTTATTAATCTTCTTAATAATATTCTCAGGGATGAAGAATTTTCATGCAAACATTATAAACACATATCCAGATCAAATTCTATCAATATTAGAAGAGCTTTTACTTGGTAGTATGATTGAGGGGTTTAGTTTATGAATGGTTGAACTGTGAAGCATCAAACTTCAACAAACATTCACTTTCACCACTGGAAGAATTTTAATTAGAAGGAAGACTGCTCTCAAAGCTGACCACTGACTATGAACTGTGCATTCAGGATGTGTCTTGCTGAAACTAATCAATAGTTCTGGCTTCGATTTTTGTTAGATTTTATAACCTAGAAGCATTTAAACTCAGGATGATACTAGAATGGATCAGACTGGGCTATTTTTATTTAAAAAAAAAACTGGCTGGACTAAGCTGTAGTTTGATCTAACAAAAAACTGCACCAAAATGTGGCAACTGGAAGTGCTTTAACTCAGTCTCATTTCAATCACTGCCATCCGAATGTAATATGAGGTACAGTGTTTTTACATGATGGAAACAATAAAATATAAATTAACAGACTGATAGGCATTCAAATGGAGAGATAATTCTATAAAACAATACCATATAATTGGTAACAGTTACAGAGCTACCGATTAATGGCTTCTCACCTCACTGGAGTGTGTAGAGTGCTGCCATGACTCTCAGGGATTGATCTGGCAGGGTGCAGGTGAACTTGAAGACTGATTCCACTTCTCTGACATCGTATTTCATACAGTACGCAGTTTATTTACCTTTAAGAACACAGATCACTATTAACAGAGGCATATTATTGTAAGTATGCTACAGTAATGGTTCAAGTGCAGGAGCTTGCCATATTTCATCAGCATACAAGTTCCATAATCAAAACATGCCTATACTTCCGCATACTACACTTGAAATGTCAATCAAATTTGCCCTTTTGTATTAACATCTTCCTTAATCAGATTACCAAACAGGAAATAAATATGGGGCAATTATGGTACTTACCCTTTTCCTTCATATCTTTACTAACACAGGGTTAAATGCATATATATTTATTTTCTTTACCATTATCCCCAGGAAGAATTTCTGTGAAAGAGTACTATGGTCACCCAGGACCTTTTAAAAGGCTCCTGCAGCCCAAGGCTGCACTGCTTCCAGTGGCAGGGAAATGTAGACTCCTTTGAGGTGAGACGTTCTTTGACAGGACTTTACCCTTTTCACTTGTGACGTACCCTCTTGCAGGCGGAGCCCGGTAGCACCATAAGCATAAATACACGAAAAAATATTCTTATTTTTTTGCATATCTAGCATAGAGAGATTTCTTGTGAGGAGATAGTCATTATGGTTACGAGTGTTCTATCTGATGGACTTTCTAAAATAATTACTTACTAATTACCATCCACAGCCTGGTATCATTACCGGACATCCGGCGAATTTCGGGATCTGGTCTATACCTAACTCGTCCCCATACATGAAATCCATATATACAAACATTACCCAAATATACCACGAAATACACTAAGACAAGTTCTAACTGTTAATGAGTCTCATTAGCTGATGATTACTGACCTTAATTACGTCTTCAATGAGCACTCGAGGTAACAATTCCTCTCTGCCCCTGACCACTCGCATGCCTTAGGTTATCTGAGACGAAACCTTGTAATTCTCAGTTGATTAATGGAACTCTGGCCATCAATCAGCCGGTTTTTAAGGTCGAAAATTGATAAACGTTTCGCCCAGCTGGGGTTGGGTACCACATTTCGTCTCACAGTCTCATGATTAACACTCTGCCCGGCTTCGGGAGATCATATTTGGCTCGGTAATTACCAGCTGGATGACGACAGGTGTTCACAAGGGGTGTATCTGTTCAAGATGAGGGGCTGGAACACGCTGTTCACGAGTTGAACAAATCTGGGACGTAATCAGCAGCCAGGTTGTTTACATCCCATAGGCACAACGTTGGCAATGGTTGCGCTCAAACTACTACCTCTAATTAAGGGATATTTTGTCAAAATTCGAATTCTGGTGATTATAGATTGAATAAACCCCTCCTCTGGTTGATTAAGTTGCACTTAAGACCCTTAAATTCATCGTAAACCAAGGAGACTCTAAAGAATTTAGAAATAGTTAAAATCGACTTCAACTGCTGCCTTTTCAGATACCTTTTTTAAGAAATGTCTGTCGAAACGAGACCTCTTTAAATATATGATTGGAATCAAGGCAAAGAAATTCTCGATAGCAAAAATCCCGATTATAGTTTATTTACACTATTTTCTTATTTCAATCAGTACCTTTACTTCTTTTTACGTGCCATTAATCAGACGCGAAAGTTCAATTTTGGATTTATCCAAAATTGGAAACCGGATAGGTCGGTCACGTTCGTAATAAGTCAACTTGAAATTTTACTTTTAAATTGTAAGACGATTCAAGGAAATATATGACAAAACAGGGAGAAAGAGACATAGATGCTGTGATCAATACCTCAAAAATACCCCCCCTCATTTTTTTGTTAGCTCAACATACTAAAAATTTAAGGGGCTTAGGCAACATATCTTCATGGAGTCTATAATGACTACCAAGGGTTCTTTAACCAAGGTTTAAGTGGGCTTTTCTTTGGACTATCCAAAGTGTTTTAACAGCGACATCTGTTGGGCCAGCTAACCATAATCTTCCTAACCTCTTAAGCTACCCATGTTATCTGGAACCTTAATTACATTGACTATTCCTAGGTTATGATGATGCTTACTGTGGGCAAAGCTCCCTTCATAGGATGCAATATGTATGAGCCCACAGTTCCTTGGGGATTTGCTATAAATCACATTTCCTGGAGAGGAGGGGAGGAACTAATAGGGATAGCTTTCATCACATCCAGACATTAAATGGTTAAACAACATCAAGAGTATTGAATGAAAGAATCCAATAAATCACAAGGAATTTATAGCAATAGTTATAATACATATGAGGTGACAAAAGCAAAAAAATAATCTACAAAACAATAGGAGACAGTTCAACAATAATTAAACTAATACAAAAGCTATTCCTAAAACAATTTAAGTAAAATCATGACCTTCACAAAAATGGTACTTAGAAAATATGCAAGAACAAGAAAAATTTGTTTCCTGCAAATAACACACTCAATCACATGCCGACACAACATATTACGAGACACTATGTTACACTAACCAAGCAAGCATCCACATAAAACAAACCGTATTACTAATTATGGAACACAAATAGCAAACTAGTTTCAAAGTAAAACTATTCTTGGGAGGACAGTAATGTGGCTAACGTTATGCATGACTGACATCTAGGTACCCATTCACAATATCAAATACAGCCATTTCTTGCATACATCATAAGCAAATATATTACACATACATATTCATACACTGCATACATAAATATATCATTTTCATAACACTAGTATATACATAAATACAAAATTACAAAAATATAATAAAAAGTGATGAGGCAAATACAATTTAGCTATATATTCCATACCTATAAGGCTTAATATATCTGTTTTACACGTCTAACTTCTTCATCATTTGTAATACTTCTGTGACTTAAATCTTCATTAATATCAACCAACAGGAGTACAGTTACGAACCAGTAAATGAAAGCATTTTTTTCCTAAAAAGATTAATTGTATCAAGTCAGAAGTTCATTGGTCTGCAATCTGTATCATTCCTTTACCAATTCCACTGCCACATGATAGCTTTGCAACAGTAGGGTCTGCTTTATGTCAAGCTAGCCATGTGATGGTCAAAGTAACAATGCTGCAAGTAGTTTCTTTAGAAAGCATAAACCCAACGGAAATTCTTTTGAAGGTGTGTGCTTTCAAGAATACTGTATGTATAGAATGTTTATCTTGTTCTTCAACAATGAGAATGCAAATATTCATAATCACAGTGATCAGATCTTAACAAGCCTATCCATAATCCTAAGATCTATAAAATAAACTTGTGCAGAAAAGAGTTTTGAGAGTGACCGTCAAAACTCTGCAGTTATCTGATTTATATATGTAATGGAAATAAACAGAAATGATTTTCTTTGTTGATTGCATGTTGACTTACCGGACGGCCATCAGTGTGTGTTCATTTTAGAAAGCACCAAAAATTGGGAGCAGTGTGCAACAGCATGCACAGAGAAAATCCTGTTTAAAGCTAACAACTTTGTGTACATAATTAAATATACGACTACCATACTAGTGACAGTAAATTTATGACAATAATTTTGTGTAGTCTTTGATGGTCTTTGCATAGAGCAAATATAAACTGACAAAGCTTGTCCTGAGAAACTGATGGACGAATGAACAGGTATTATTTGGGTTAGTCCCATACTTCTGTATCAACTAAATGAAATATTTTACAATATACACAAATTTAGTGAACCACTATGCAGGAAAAATGAAGATAATCACTTCCATTGAATCTCCCACACTGCTCTTCAAAGTCATGCTGCCACTAGTCGTACCAACTCTCAGGAATAATGGAAAAAACTGATTTTATTGTAAAAAAATCTAAAAAACTAATAGACTATACCTCCTTCATTCAACATACATAAATCTATCTAACCTCCAAACTTTTCTGTTTACTGAAGATTACGTCAGTGCTAACGAGTACAATTAAACATGAAATAAAATACAAATATTTACTTTATATTATTAAAAAATCATCAAAAAGATACAAAAGACAAAAAAGTGGTCACTACCACTGGCACAGTCAAGCAAAGAAAAAAATAAAATGCAGGATGCATAATTCAAGGTAAGAAGGTGGTAAATATACTGTAGATGGCAACTGCCCAGGGAAGTACTATCGTCCTGACTCTGGAATGTTGGTACAGCTTTCATTAAAACTATGCCACTAAGCCAGAAGCCTTACATTCTCCTTACATACACCATATTTCTGTCATCCTTTTGCCTGGGTACACCACCTCCTGGAGACTATTAGAGGAGAGGAGGACATGAACCTTAAGTAAGACTCTACCAACACTCCTTGAACTCAACAGGGGAAGCAGTAACCTGTTTCAGCAAAATAATCACAACAGCACCCAAGAAATTTGTGACAGACAGTTTCATATCTACTCATTCCATAAGGTTTCCTTCAACATAATAACTGACTATGTTAAAATATAAATCTGCAGTACATTGTCTCTCTTCATCCTTAAACATATATCTTCCAATTCAAACAGCGATCAAGTATAATGAATATAAATAAATCAAATCCAGCACAGTCGTTATCAAATACAGAACACCTAACCCTAAAAATCCTTGAGACCTTTATCATCATAATCACTCTTAGTAACCATGTTTTAATCAGAATTTGCCATATTTTGTTCTTCTTCATTATTACACTCTTTTCTGGTGTCTGCCTGGTGGAGTAATGCTTCCATTTCTACATCAGCACAGTCAACAGTCACATGAGGAGTTCTGTTATTTTCAGTTTCTTCATGAATTCCAGAAGTACAATCATTGCAAGTATTATCTGTTACCATTTTGCATTCATCTTCATTTATCATTCCGAAACTATCTTTCTGGCCGCTCAATGCTGCACAGTATTTCATATTATCCTTCTTTAACGTTGCATTATGATTAACTGATGCTGACGTATTTTCAAACATGTCTCTACCCGCTGATGTTGGTAACAAAGGTGCAGTGTTATCTGGACTAGGATCTCTACTGGCTGCTATTGACGTGTCTAGAGGAGTACTTTCTCTGCTTAGCTGGGGATTATATGGAATATCTATGGTTCCATCTGTTCCAACGAGGGCAATCTTATACATCTGGCGATTAGGATGGTCAAGTGGTAAACGACCCATTTTCAGATGCATCTTGTACACATTGTGATTCACAGACCAACATTCTGGCATGTACTGTGGTTTCATGGTGTCCAGGAAGTGTTGTCGCCATCTCTGTTCAAGCTTCATCAAACCAACCTTTTCGTAAGCTTTATAAACCTTTTGGCCATGAACCATGAAACCCTCACCTAAGACTTTTACACTCATGTTGGCTGCATCTTTAATATGCTCTGGTAGTAGCACTTCTACCTTAAAGAAATCTTTAACTATATTCTCAAGTTTAGGTACTTTCTTCTCTGGGATATCATCCTGATGATTTAACAAAGCTCGGGCAGCATTCCTAACAATTTTGTGATCAACATTGATGGCAAATTTATAATCCTGTTCTAAGCCAGTTGGGGCATTAAATTCTTTGGCTAGCTGAGATCGCATGACATTGTCAAAGCTATTACTCTGTCTATGACATGCCAAACATAGCAGCACAACATCATGATTCTGATGGTGCTTGAGAAGATCTGGAAAATATTTGCGGTACTCATGAGGAACAATATTTTTCCTGGTGAATGACTCATCCCTGCCACACACAACACACACATTATCACGTGACTGCAAGTAAAACCTGCCATCATCTTTCTCAGCTTGAGGACGGCCAGCAGGTTCAAATTTCAACCGAACAACGAGTGGATCCTCACTAACCAGAACACCAAGATCTTTCTCGACATACCACCAAGCTTTTTTAGGGTCAATTGTACATAATGGCTGATCATCTGGAGCTATTAGCTGACAGTTGTAATACAAGGGGCCCTTCCTCATGGGGTTTCCTCGTGTGGATATCTTCATTTTAGCAGGATGACATGATCGTTTATTCTGCAACATACCTGTAAAAAAGATAATGTACAGAGAGCAGTCAAAATCAGAAAACGAATATTATACAGGGAATCTGTCAGCTTAGTGGTATTCTTGAATGCAATCCTGCAGCTGTGAAATAAATGCATTCAATAATTTCTGCCTTATTGTTCTTTGATGCTGTTTGCTACCATATAAATCTATGTGAAATGCATGATACTATGATACTGTAAGTATGAATGTTTCCCATGAGGAGGATGTGAGGTCTCTAGTCAAAGTAATCCCTAAATGTATCACAAATAAGAGTTCCCCAATCAGCAAATCTGTTCTCTATCCTTTTAAATACAGAGGTCACTACAGTAAAAATATCAGCTTACCTTAAGACTTCATTTAAAAATTAATCTCTATTTCCATGACACATAATTCTGTGCATAACTATACAGACATCTAGTAAGATACAAAACATACATCTAATATGAAAAATATCCAACCGACATCTAAGTTTCCGGGGTTTCAGCATTACATCCATCAAAGAAGATTTCAAAAGTAATTCCCATACGTAACCCTGACATTCTGGCTAGACCCATTAAACCTCCATGAAGTCCTAAAAAGATAAAGTATGCTCAACCTTTCTAACATCTCATTCATCAAACCTCATATTGTAGTTTGTTAAGCAATCCAAAGCCCTGATAGCAAAGGACAAAACAAAGAACCTGCCTATGTCTAAGCTGAAAAATGCTATGTTCAACCACTTGGGTAAGAGCTCTTAAAGATTAAGAAGCACATTAGCAGTGTAAAGGCTTTTCCTCACTTCAGTACAACATACATATATTATGGACGTCTGGAAATGTGCTGAAAGCTGTATGCACTTGATTCATCTTAAGTATATGGCAACAGTTAAAGGTACAAGATACACAAGATAAATCTACCTATCATCTTTAACTCTACCGTCACTTACACAAAGTGGGATCTATATGATTTTCCTTCAGTGGTGGTTTCTAACTGAGTTCCAGAAAATACAAAATTATGAGATAATTTCTCATTTGACAATGACAATTGGATGCAGATAAAAAGGTGTCCTAATAAACAGATAAACACATACAGAGATGATGAACAGAGCCAGAAAAGTAGAACAGTTGTGATGGACTAAATGCAAAGATAAGCAAAGAAAGATACAGTCAGAACTCTTGACCATACAGTACTTTCCCTTCTGTCTCAAGAACATTCATACCTGTATCCTGCTGCTTGTTGGACGAAGCAAACTTGACATCAATCATTCCAAGACAGGTCTGGTGGATGGCTCTGGACAGGTGGTGGTGCCAGAAAGCCCGGGGCAAGAAAGGTACAACTGGGGAGGAAACCACCCACAATCTCTCCAACAGGGTCATCAAAATGTGGATGCCCACTACAGCATCCTCAGCAGCATATCTCTCCTACAGGTAAAAAGAGTTGAGGTAAAATATTCATAAGGTTTACTACCAATTCTGACACCTAAATCTAATCATTCATTATTACCTTCTATAACACAGCAACAGCTCCCCTCCTAAACCAGCAAAAGCAGTTTATTTCATACCTGTCTCCTGGTCAGGGTATCAGCTTCCCAGTCACTGGCACGCACTCGCCAGTCCTTATCTAAGGTTCGGCCCAGGTACTTTTGAGCTAGAGCATTCAATCCCATGTTACCAGGTGACTTTCTACAACCTGCTGTTTTGCTTGCACTTGATGATTCACATTTCTGGCACTGAACCACAAGGTATCGCAAGTCAACACATCCTTTTACCTGTTTAGAAAAAGAACAAAATATTGTACACACAGCATCTTCCAGAAGGTAATCATGATGAAAAAAGCAAACCAACACATAAGTAGTTACACTATCAGTCTGAAATAAAATCCATGCAAACAGTCATCTGTAATGAATGCACAGGAGTGTTCGATATCCACAATATGTGAGAAGAGGAAATGATGTACTAGCTACTAAAAGAGATTACTGATGGTGTGTTGCCTTCCATAAGTTACCTTTAGGCCATCGTCAGCGGCCAGGTAGCTGCTATCCTCAAGAGGTCCAACACCCACTTTCAAAATTGTTTCATCTTCTAAAAATGCCTGGAGAAGGAGAAAGTGTTTTTATAGTAACATGAACTTATCAAACTCCAGATAGATTCTCATATTTTCAGATATCTTTCATTACAACTACATGTGACATTCCTTTGCATCACATATTCTCCTTCAGTTTCTATATTCAAATACAAGAGACAAAAGTGAAATCTGTAGCAGCTGAAGTATAGATCAGAGTTGTGAGATTTTGCTAATGGGTCAAAAAGTATGCTTTTTCAATGCCTAAAATGGTGCATTTCAAAGCATTCATAAAATGAAAATGTGCATTATTGAATTATTCATTAAACAACTTTGTTAAAAATGAAAGTAAAACAATAGCAGTTTACAAAGGTTTAAGGGACTACTGGATGGTATAAGACTCTTCTTGCACTGGACCAGTAGGTGATCATAAAAAGGTATTTACACAAGCAAAAAACACAAACATACTCTTCAACAGGATTAGTTTTGTCACTCAAAAATCTCATCTGCTACAAGACAGCTTCTTAAGAAATTTCAATCCTTTGTCGCCCTATTCAAACAGAAAAAGTAGAACGTCACCCTGAGGGAAGCGGGGAAGTTTGGCTTCATGTATGAGAGACGCAGCAAGACACACACTCCAGAGCAAGAAGCCAGCTGCAGGAGAGCCACTGGACGTCGGTGACCCTTCACTTGTACCCATTCACAGTCAAAGCCTACTGCACCCTCGTGTTTTGCTTCTCTAATATCAAACATGAAAGCATGTTACTAAAGAAAATGAAAATTGCTCTTCTGTAGATGAATCTCGAAAATTATACCTAAACAGAAATTCATAAGCAATGTAACAAATATATTTGCAACTGACATTTGCTATGTATGAGCATGCTGCTTCTGATAATGAAAATGAAAATTCTAATATTGCCTTAAATGATACAATTTAAGTAAGCTCATCAAGAAACTGGCACACAAAATATGAAAACATAAAACATGGGTGAGAAACAGCAGAGCAAAACCATGTGCGAGAACACAGATATGGTAGATATAGTAATATGTGGCATATAGATAGATAGAGACCATGAAACTGAGATGTTTATCCACCAAGAAAACAGGGGGATCAGGAGAGTTTATCTGCAAAGACTGGGAGGTAGATACTACAAGAATCGTGCAAGTGTAGTTTGTAAAATATGGTAATGCTCATAAGTGATAATATACATAATGTAACACAGAGAAATGATTTAAGAATTTTTTCAAATGGCATTGTTGTTATCAAAGCTGACTAATATGTTCATCAACCTTCTGGGTATTAACTGCAAGCTATAACAGGGAGTCTTCAATTAAGCGACTGGGGTCATGAGATATGATGAAGCAGAAAAGTATCAAGAATGTATGATGAGTAGCAACTTTTGTTTTGTAAAATTGTGGGTAAAAACTTAGCCTAACTCAATTTGGGGCCAAATATGGTTCATTCTACCTCATCTATAAAGACCTTTCCCCTCCTTCTAAACATTAGGAACAATGGAAAACACACATTTACCTATAAAGCAATGGCAAAACTTTTGCCCAGCCCTCCTGACTAGTTATGACATGAATGCTGTTCTCTGCTCTCCGGACTGAGCTAAGTATCCTCCAAGAGGAAACTGATCGGGCAACTGCACTGCGATAATAATACAGAGTTCCAATGCCTCCTATGCCAACAAGAATACTGCTGGCTAAAGCAGGGTGTTCCCATATCCAGGCCCTAGTCATCCTGAATCACATCTGAAATATGAAAGGAGGAGCATGAATCATCAATGATGTATTCATCATGTATTTAGCATCAGAGTTATCAAAAACACTACAAGTTATCGTCTATCCTAACATAAAGTAAAGCACTTGTCTATAACCTTTACTATCCTTGATAAGATTTACAATTACCAGTATTCATAACAGTCTCCTTACAACTGGTGAGAAAAATATGTACGTGTGCTCTACGCTAAACTATGCCTCACCTGCCTAGTCACCCACGACATAAATAAAACTAGACACCACACAGAACAGGCACACAATATCACACAACCACCAGATGCCTGGCATCCATACTATACAACATCTGCACTAAAACGAAAATTACAAAATTCCAACACAATCCCGTTTCACGAAACTCAGCAACGGCATGATGAACCCCTTCCCACCCAAACCGCTCCCTATCCATTCATCAAAATCGACAGTTCGTCTAATGTCTCATCTATAAGATCTACATCTACTCTACCCCAAAGGTATGCCTTGACCTGCCTTTCAAAACAGACCCCATCCAACCTACAAACCGCAGAGGAAATAAAGAATAAATAACAATTGCCGGTAGTTTAGCAACTAAAATCACCTTTACGAAATCATACAAAGTTTACAATATACTTTAAACTAATCGGGAATGGCAAAAGCTCCCTAAAATCCCAGCCACCTACGTCCAATGGCATAAAAATCTCACTTCAGCTCACTTTTGAGTAACTTAAATCATATATCCCCCCAAGAACCCAGACGGGCTCCCTCCACCCACAAGTATATCTAATTACACAGACACTGAGTAAAGACTAAATATAATCAAACATCATTTCAGAAAAAATGGGGAAATATCGAGTACGGCCTCTTTTAACTTACCATATATATATCGCTTCTTGACAAAGCACCAACAACCATGTCCTCTCCAATCCCTCCTACCGACTGGTATATATATCTATACATATATACCACAAGTTGAGGCTAATGAATCATCTGGAAGCTCAGATTTCGTCATACTAAATTCCTGGAGGACTGTGTCCACATATTACATATAAAGGTTTACCATCCTCTTCCTGACACGTATGTTTACATCCTGAGCACTGTTGCCAGACCTAAATTCAATATTTTCATCATATATCTCTTCTACGCTATGCTATTTTACATCTAAAGTTTGCTATATACCATCGATTAATTATTAAAAGATTTAAGAATATAAGGTTGATATATCAATAAGCTCCATAATGTGAAAATAGAGAGGATTATGTTTATAAGGTACTTTCATTATATGGCAGTAATAATAGCCCAAAATATATACCAAGAGGTACAACTTTGTGGGAACATATGTGATGTCTAATGATAGCGAGTCTGGTCACCAGATGTCACTACAACTAGAGATGCAACAGGTACATCTTCTGTCTGTCTAGAAGTTCCGACAAAACAGAAAAGCCCGTGTTTAAATGTATTACGGCGGATTCATTTACCTGGATG
>JAUUDW010180440.1:0-14367 GCA_032361385.1 Panulirus guttatus | reverse complement strand
GCACCCTAGCTGTTATGTGTCATGCATTCAGAGCCCCTCTATCCACAACCAGGATCCACCGACCTTTCCGTGGTTTTGTCAGATATTCAATTATTTTTCCAGCATTCCTATATGTTGGGGTCTCTTGGCATCAGAGGCTACAAAATACATACCTTAATCCTAACTCCACCATCTTGATTCACTTCATTCGCGGATTCAAGATAAAGTCGAAGAAGAAAGTATTATTCAGTTTGTAGATCTTACAAGCTTACATCCATCACTTTTACTCAGGGTTAAGTAAACACGTGTTTTAAAAGAGAGTGAACCCCCAGCGGCAGACCTTTGACGACGGTAAAACGCTTCGGTATGATGGACTGACCCTTGACTTAAACCTCAAAGGTCAAATCAAAGGTTATTTCATGATCCTGAAAGGTCCTGCCGTGTTGCTAAAGGGTTATGCATTAGTCCTCAAGAGGTAGAATGTGTCCAAGGGCCAAGAAGCCTTCAGCGACCTGTGTGGGAGGACATGTATAATTACTGGACACCGGGAGAACATTAGAGTGTAGCTTGGGGTCTGGAAAGGAACGTTCCTGGCGTTCCTGGTTACAATGCTTATTTTGCTTAACCTGTGGTGTTTCCTGATTCACCCGGATCATCCGAGAAAAATAAGCCGAAGAACTGTCAAAGGCAGCCTAATGCTTGTGCGCAATTCACAGGCTCATGTGAAGGTCCATATTATAAATATTTTCTTCTTTTATCTGTTCGCCTCATCCGCCGAAGTGAGGTACCATCAGGAACTGAGGCTTCGAGGTGGAGAAATAAATCTTGGTGTGTTTCCTTCCTCTGTTATTGCTCTCAGAACGTGATGGTACAGAAGGAAATGGATTACCAACCCCTCCAGCTCCCGCTCCGTGTTGCGTCGTCTTTTACGACACGCAGGAGATGCGTGGGTTGTATTTTTTCTTTATGAAGTGGTTATCTTATCTATTTTATTCCTAACACTGCTTGTCGGTACTTATTCGGGAACATAATCGCTGAGATTCTGTATTATATCAGATGTGCTGCTTCTTATCCACTGTAACCCATGATAATCGTAACTTTAAAGGATCTGTAACCCTGAGTGGAAATTCTCTCTCTCTCTCTCTCTCTCTCTTGACCACTTGTAGCCGCCTCCCGGCTCCTGCAGTGACTCCTAATTGGGGATCAGTGAGTTATTTTGACGTATGGTCAAAGTTGGACGCCAACAGCAGAACTCATCTAATTTTCACAATATACCGTGTAACTCTGAGTTCCGCTTGTGTCTGATATGACTTATAATGATTCACTTCCCTCCAGGCCGAGACGCGGCTCCCAAGTCTTTTCCTATCATCATTTTTAGGTAAATAACAAGTAATTGGTTCCTACTAACTAGTAGTTCCAGATAAGCGTAGGATGACGATGTATCGCTACGCTGGTAATCACAATTAAAATCAAGTCTGTGTATATGAATTTACCGTCTACAGCACTAACTTAACAGTGGTTTAGTCTTTGGGGCTAGAAGTCTTCAGGCTCACAGTTTTGTAGTGAACCTAGATATATACGCAGGTCAGTCGGTCTCCCCTGACACTTGAGGGGAAGGGCGGTTCCCTGCAGGAGCGGCGCGTCCGACCACCTGATACTGAGAGCAGGTTGTGATCATCGCTACGCCAGTACAGCGCCGCGTAGGAGTGTGCCGCCGTCGTCTCGTCCAGGGCACAGTCGATCATGATGGCCATGGAAGAGGGTTAGAACAGTTAATGACACATATACACTTACATGTATATTGAATATTAAGGTAATCTATATATTCACTGTATATAGATTACTTCTATACACTGGGAAGCCACTGAACATGCAGAAAAGTAGGCGCTTATAGTAGGCTTACGTGGTGCGATGTACCAACTCGGCTGCTCATCTGGGCTGGTCGATAGAAGGTGCCATCTCGGCTACCATGAAAAGAGATAAATCGCAGGGGATTCTATAGCAGATGGAAACAAAATGGAAGGGTCTAAATAATGTAGTTGATAAATCTATTTGAGCTACAGTCTCCCAGCGCTGGGTGGGGAGAGACGACGTCCTCAGTGTTCTGCCGTAATGATCTTTAACTCTTTTCTTTTCACCCATTCATTTCTTAACCCCATCAATCCTTATTCTGTATTTGTACTTATTGTTCAGACGATGATTAGTACCCGATAGGCAAGTCGTTTTTCTATTACGGATGCTAGATTATGGTACTTAACGTAACCATTTCAATTGTCACTTATTACGCGTATAGTAGCTGACTATAGATTTTTCGCATTTTATGGAGTACATGCCCCTTTCCATTTTCTGTGCACGTCCCAGTATACATTTACGCTACATTTGCAGCGGCCTAACAGCGGCCTAACAACGAACCATTACACGGCTGGAGTATCGAATATAAGTTTAGGCCTTCCTTACCGCCCTTGAGCAGAGCCAGACAATCAGTCAGTCCAGTTAGGGCGTTGATCACCCACGCCACCGGTCCAGATTACTCCAGGGTGTGATTATAACCTTAATTACTTATACGTCTGACACAAAAATATTACTTATATAAAGAATGTACTTAAGCAATCCTCAGGAAATGGACGACGCACTATAGCACATGCAAGAAAGATTACGAGATCCGACTATATGACGCTTCCTCTTTGCCACTACCATTAACCTGGAGAGAGAGAGAGAATTTGCCAAGGTAATCTTTGGAAAAGTGAGAACAAGAAAAGAGGACGAGATTCTCTATGGTCCACTAGGAATGATGACCCCAAACTACATCTCAACTGTTATGGATGAATGAGTGAGACCTGTTAGTAAGAATGATACGGCCGAGGTCATGCATTAAGGGCCTGAGATCAGCAGTCATGGTCAGGCAAACTCAGCGAACCATGAGAGTGAGTGTAGCTGATCACTGAACACAAGGGATGTTACTGAACCGTGAAACAATGATGAAATATCATAATGAGGGGAGAAAGATGTCTCACCAACTAGACGGAAACAAGAAAGAGACGCAACGGTAAGAGGTGGCACTAAGAGGAAGGCATCATGCTGTGTAACGCGAGGAACCGTGATGCCAAACATCATTAAAAACATTGCGCTAATATTGACGGAGACATCTGGCAAAACTGACCTCTCTACGTATCCCAGATTTTCCCGCCAGTCTCCCAGATCTGTCCCACGTACGGAGAAGACATCAGGATATGTGGCTAGCGCGATGTAGACTCGCTGTAACGATTCCCACGAGCAGAGACTGACAGCAGCGCTTCCCAGGGCCAATTGACGTCATTAGGCAGACTGTGCGTGTTACGCGGATTATCTAGGGGCAAGTGGGCCGTCTATGGGGGGAAGCGTATTCTGTATACTGGCCTCCATTTACCCCTTGGCAGGGTATTACCCGGGGCGTCATGAGGCTACGTGCCATACCTGAAGCGAGTCGACTGTGGCATGCCCTTGTACTTTAAAGGTCGATCCCCTCAAGAAACGCACATCCGCTGAACGCTGACTCCCTTGGCACGCACGAGCGTTGAAGCCGACTCTCTTAGCGCGCACGTGCACTGAAGGTCAGCCCCCTTGAACCGCGCAGGCACCGAAGCCGACCCTCCTTGGCAATCACGTGCATAAAAAGGCTGGCTGACCCTCCTTGGCACGCACGTGCACTCAAGGTCGACCCCGCCTTAGCCCGCACGGTCGATGAAGGTTGCCCCCTTCTCGGCACGCACGGACGCTGAACGTCGACCCCTCTTGCCTTTTGCACGGTCACCGGACGCCAAATTAATCGAGGCGCTGAGGCAGAATGAGAGACACTGTGGAACACCGCGGGGCTCCCAAGTCAACATATACGTTCAGCCTTTTACAGCCCCACGGCCCAACACCTGCAGCACCCAACCGAGCGCTCCCCTGCACAGTGCATCGTACGCAGTGATCACGCACGGCTTCTGAATACGGTTGTGTGTGTTCCCGAGATATGCAGATATGCTAATGCATTCATGTATGTAGATTGGGGGGGTTCGATTATATTACTGAGGATCTCAACACTAATAGAATCATTTAAACCCGGACGAGCAGTAGTACCACCGCCACCACCGCCCGTGTTGCCCAAATATCCTCTAATTTCATCAGTGTTCAAGCACAGGTGACCGAGAGAACGACGAGGCAGAAAGACAAAAGGAACCGCGTGGGAACTCAAGGAACATCAGGATCTAATTTGCCTCGTTCCGTGTTCGGGTGTCACTAAAAGGAGAGACTGCTGAAAGAAAACGTGTTTTTTTAGTCTTAAATGGTAATTGATCATATCAACCACAGACATTATTACTGTGGGGTTTCAAAGCAAGGTGCTCGAAGGTGTGGTCGGGAAAGCACAGCCTGATTCCAGGACACACTGTTACGTCCGCCCAGGTTAAAATGGCGGACCTTTTACGGGTCAGGTAACGTCTAATGTCCTTTACTAAACTCCTGACACAAGTTAACTCCTAGAGCCCGACGGTGCGTCCTGTGAGCCCGGTGGGACGACATTTAGGTGTGACGGCTTGTGCTCAAGGCGTGTAAGCCTTCCGTCGTGCTCCAGGGTCGTGCCGTCGTTATCAAGGATCGTACCATCATGACTAACCGTTATGCGCAAAGGTCTGAATAGGAGGGAATCCTCGTCGTAAATCATTTACGCGTTGGAAATATTTTTGACTCCTTCTCTGCTTCCGAACTGCACTTCCCTCAATTATCGAATCCGGTATCTAAGCCCAAGCTTAAAATCCGACAGTATATCCAGGATAAGCGTAACACGATATCGCAGAGAGACATCCTTCGTTTTATTCCCAATAAAAAGGGGAGACATGTCGCCTTTTTCTATCGCCGCCTATCCACAGTGATATTGCCCGAGTTAACTCAACGCATCCCCGGCCCGCAAATCCATCGTTGACACAGATGTGATGATACAGTAATATGGAGATAACGAACAAAAGTGGGTTAGCCTTTTTATATCTGCAGAGCACATATAAAACTCCACGCGATTCATAAAAATGCTCGGGACTCGTACATAAATGTCCACATTTGCAAATACATATTAAAAAAACTTGTATACGTAAATACATTCATCGCTTATGAATAAAACATTACTTCCGGGAATGCATATGAAAAATAGAATTACCGTGCAAAATAATGTTTCCATGACTTTGTGGTCTAAATGCGTACCATTCTCCTAACTGTGCCTGGCTGGCTCTATTAATGAGGGGGGCCTAGTTCGTTCTATTAGTGAGGCGCCTAGCTCGCTCTATCAGTGAGGTGTTAAAGGCTCTATCAATGAGGTGCCTAGGTGGCTCTATCAAAAGAGATGCCTAGCTGGCTCTGTCAGTGAGGTGCTTAGCTGGTTCTATCAATAAGAAGCTAATGGCTCTATCAATGAAGAACTTAGCTGACTCTGTTAATGAGGAGCTTAGCTGGCTCTACCAACGAGGTGCCTACTGGCTCTGCAATGAGGAACCTAGCTGGCTCTATCAGTAAGGTGCCTAGCTGGCTTCATCAATAAGTATTTTTACTTAATGCATGACATTCTTTTCAACTCTGTATCCTGCGGGCTTTTTTCTTTTCTGATTTTGCCGGAGGGAGTGGAAGGTGAGGGGAGAGAGCCTTCCTATTGTTCTATCCTAACCTCGTCTATCTAGAATATAGATATAGTAAAGAGCCTCATGGACCAACAGGTCTTCTCCATCAGCTTCTATGTGCTCCTCTGTATTGCACTGCATCGTCTGCCCTGAAACGCACGTTGTCCAAAACTCCCGTCCGTGTGAGGCAGGAACTACAACCCTGCCGAAGTGCCATAAGGAAATCAGACGTTAATTTCACGGAGAGAGAGAGAGAGAGAGAGAGAGAGAGAGAGAGAGAGAGAGAGACAGACTTCAAGAAGATTTAGGGGATGAAAAGATGAAGAAAGAAAAAAATCTCCCTGGGCAAGAGAGCTTTATGAGGCTAACGCAGTACTAGCGAGGGATGAATTCTTGGTGTAACGAATATCTGATTCCTGACATACATAGCCTCCGTATGGAGATCGACTGGAGGGGGGACTGTTTGGGGAGTTCCTCGATCAAAAAGTAATCCTCCTTCATAAACACAGAGCGACCTTTACAGTGAAGTGTGGTGCATACCCAAGATTCAAATCCAGGCTGCAAGTCGCTTAGAAAAACTTATGCAGATATATTTAAGGCGGACGTATTACGGGAAAATAAGGAATATTCGTCTCTCCCTTCAAGTCTACCTAGAGGTATTTAAGAAGTGGATAAGATATATAAAGGACGGATGGAGCAGCTATACAGAAAATAAATGAATAACGAATGAAATTCAGACATATATATGATATATAAAGGCAGTTCTGTCTATGCTCTGTCTGTAGACACGCCGAAGAAGTTGGCAGACGCAAAACAACTAACCTCCATAAACAGTTGCCAGTAATTTGCCCATTTCCTTGGCATTTTAGAAATGGTTTGCTGCTACGGGAGATGTTTTCATGATATTGTATGTTATTGTTGAGTGGGAATGTTGCGTTGGCAGTATGGGAGGTATGAAGAGGAAGAATGGCGTGGATGAATGATCATACCACTGAACAATGCCATTCCGCCGTTCTCCGACACAACGCAAGAGTTTTTTGTTGTCGGAGCCCCTCCTCAGTAAGTCCAAAGGTCAATGGCCAACTGGTCGACGAACCCAGAGCCCTCCACACGAGCGAGTCTTCTTGTATCGTATAAATTACGAAATGAATCTGTGAATGATTAAATTACAGTACACTCTGACGACGTAGATAATTTACTGATCAATTGAAAAGTATACAGTTAGATGGATAATGACATCAGTGAAATAGTAAATGAATAAATGAAATATTGAATCATACGACACTGAGAACGAGTAAGATAATAAATGAATGAATGACACATTGAGTATCTCAATATGATGAATGGAAGGCTAACCAATGAATGACTATGACAAATGAATTATACTCATTATGAATAAATGAATATGCAGAAAAATGAGGTAGTATGAAACACTTTAAGATAATGAATTTACAAAAATCATTTAAATGAAGAAAATACGCGAAATTTCTTTACATTATGCTAGGAATAATTACATCAGTAGGTAGATCATAGAATCGATCACATGAAAAGAAAAAATAAATGAATAAACAGATAAATGAATAATCAACAAGTGTATAAAGAAACGTATTGATCGATAGCAGTGAAGTATACATAGACGTTCTTTCATCATACATGACTGAAAGTCGTATGTACCTTGACAAATAACATGGACACTAAGCCGGCAAGGGAGCCTTCATATCCTAGATTGCTATTGTCCCTTATTAGATCTCCACACAAGTATTATTGTGTACGTGGCTTGTTTGTTCGGAAGAGGCCAATATAATGCTCGTATTCAATTTGTCCCGATAGATCTTGAATGTGATATGAGGCGGATAAGGAGAGTGCTTCAGCCCGAGGGATCGTCCAGTTATTTGCTTCCCTATTACCGTGTGGGAACCCAAAGTCCAGCCGCTGACATCACGCTCGAGTGGGCTGTCATACGCAGCCTGTCTGTCTGTCTGTCTGTGCTTTTCTTGTGGTGTTGTCATACTGAGTCTGTCTGTCTGTCTGCCTGTCTTTGCTTCTTTTGCGGTGCTGTCATACGGAATCATTTTGTCTCTGGTTCTCACGTGGGCTGTCGTATGGAGACTCCCTGTCTGTGGTTCTCTAGTGAGGATGTCATATTGGGTCTGTCTGTGCCTCTCGTGTGGAATCTGTCTGTGTCTGTATGTACCTCCCTCGTGTTGTAATCAGACAACACGAAGGAGGATGTATTTCAGACGTGATGACAATAATCTTTTGTCTCTCATCAGACAAAATAGACGAACGCCAGACACAGTTCCTTAACCACCCCCACCACAGCCTGTACCCTCCACCACAGTCCCTCCAAAACAATCGCCACCTCTACCACAACCTCTCTCTCTCTCTCTCTCTCTCTCTCTCTCTCTCTCTCTCTCTCTCTCTCTCTCTCTCCCCACCCGAATCTCTCCTCCATCACAGCTTCTTCCTTTACAACTCCTTCTTCAACTGTAGCCTCCCGTTCCATCACAACGTATTCCTTCATCACAACCTCTCTTCCATCACAACCTCTCTCCCTATCACAGAACACTCCATGCGCTACAACCCTTCACTCGAGCATAACCTCTCTATAACAAGGCATGCTTACAACGAAATCTTTCCCTGTCGCATGGGTTCTCCCTCCGCCACAGCACTTCCCTCCCACCAGAGCTCTCTGCCACTCCCTCCCCAACCTCCCTCCCTCCCATCCTCCAACACAGAATCCCCCTGCACAATGCCACTGTGCAATACATGACCTACTTTGGTCAAAGCCTTTCCCCCTTCCACCGCCTGCAACTCTTAACATCCTGTCCCCTTCAAAATGATCTTTCTCTCTCACCGTTGCTCTTCCTTTCCTCCCTCACAGTTCTCTGCACCATCGTCCTTTAGCACCACATCTCTCGTTCCCGTGCTCTCTCACTCTACATCACTTCTTCTCTCAACCACAACTGTTTCCTCACTCCACCACTTCTCTGTTCACTGTATTTTGTTTCTACTTCCTGGCTTCACAATTCCCTCCGCCACAGGCCCTATCTCCATCTTAACCTCTCCTTGCACGAGCCTCTTCCCCAACACAACTGCTCCTCCACACCCAAGACGCTCCTTGAAAACGACGTTCCTCCAAAAACACAATTTCCTCCATCACAACCTCACCCTCCGCGATAATCTGTGTCATCACTACAACGTCTTCCTGCATTACAACTACATCATTCACCATTGTTCCTTCTTCCATCATACTCCTTTTATATTACAACAAGCACTTCGATCACAACCAAATGAACCTTTACCACACCCTTTCTCTCGATTGCAACCTTTCTCCCGAACACATCGTCTCCCTCAGTCACAATCTCTCCAAACACCAAGACATAATCCACCACCACAATCTCCCCCTCCGCAATCAATATCCCTTCATCATAACTCCTTCCTTCACCAGCATAACCCCTTCCTCCGCAAACTCACCTCTCACAATCATCACCCAGGACATTACAACAGCTCTTTCGATCACACAAACTTTCACACCATCTTGACCTCTACCTTTACCATCAATAACCATCGCTCAGTATATTATAACTCCTTCGATCACACACTCTCACAACATTACAACCTCTCCCTTCACTACCATCAACCAGTGCATCCCCCGACCACAAACTCTCGTATAATCACAATTCCTCACTTTGTCACAACCTCATTATTCACCGGAGTTTCTTCCTTTCTCCAGCTCCAGCACAACCTCAGCTCTCCACCATAGTTTTCCCCTGCCCTACGGTCTCTTACTTCATCCAAGATCATTCCTGTGGAAACACCTCTCTCTTCATCCGCCCTCCACTAGATACCTTCCCTCCAGGAAAGCCACTCCCTCCAATACAACCCTTCCATCTCTCATAGTCTGTCTATCCCAGCCACCGCAACCATTAACCTCCAACACAATTCCTCCTTCGTCTATAACCTCCCCACAAACCCACAACATTTTCCATCGCCACAGCCTTGACCTACAGTACAACCCCGCCCCTCTATCACAACCCCTCCGTCCATCAGAACCCATCCCTCCACCAAGACTACTTCTTTCATCATATCCTGCCCCTTCATTCCGGCCCCTCCACCACACTCCACCACCATCTCCACCACTCACCACACACTGCCATCTGCTCCACTCACCACACACCACCACCCTCTCAGATTTAGCAGCGTCGATAAAACAGCAGGGATTTGTCTCAATCGTGCGAATTTGGCCGTTGCAGGAATTTGGGAGTGGAAGCCCGGGTGGTAAACCAATGGAAGAAGGTCGGTATAGAAACTCCCGCTCCTCTCATAATGGCCCAGTTCCAATTGTGCGTAACAAGCAATTACCTTGAACGAGGCAGTAACACCCACAGCGGAGGGAATAAACCTATTGCGCACCGCCTACAGAGGATTTATTTTCGCACTCCGACTGCATTTTTGAATACATTTCCCCGGGTGTGTTTTGGTCGGTTTATTTCCATCAAAGGAAGGTAGGAAGATTGCCGGAGCCTCGGGAACAATGGGCGTGCAGAGGTATTACTGTCCAGGTAAACAACACGTCCTCTGCCGCCGGCCGGCCTTGCCCGGCTCGCGGGAGGCAGAGGGAAGGGGGAGGTGCGACAGGGAGGACGAGGGGAAGAGGTGGGAGGGTACAGAGAGCAGGCAAAGGGAGTGTGCAGTTGATCACCTCCGCTTCCTTCTTATACCGCAGGGCACAGGCTGCTGCGACCTGCCTGGCCTCGCCCTCATACAAACTCCCTGGGGGAGAGAGTGAGTTAAGGGCCAGAGGGAGAGGACGAGTAAGGGTAAGTGAGAGGTGCAAAAGGAGACATTAGGAGGGAGAGAGAGAGAGAGAGAGAGAGAGAGAGAGAGAGAGATAGAGAGAGAGAGAGAGAGGGAAGGTCAGGGCACAAATGAACCACTGGTTGAACATCCAGGTCATGCTGGAGTCGAGGCGGTGGCGGGGCGGGTTTTGTTTACACCACCACACACGCAAACCCCTCGGGAGGCTGGTGGTCAGGGCAGGCCCTATGTGTCCCCTTATACTGTAAAAGCCCGCGACCGGGCGGGTGGAGAATGTGCGCTCTGACGAGAAAATTGATATGAATGAGTTTTACCGGACTGTCTCATTTTTTGTACAACACAGTGCCATGTGCAGTCCTTCCCACTGTACCGAACGTGGGAGTCCCATGGCAGAATAAATGCAATATTTCTATGATAACCCGAAAAAAGATGGTGGATGAAATAGTGATGCATTTTCAGGTCGAGATTCCCCGTTGGAGAACTACAGGTGCACTGCGCTGGAGATGTGGGTTTCGTCGCTTTGCGTTGCGGTCGGTGAACTAAGGATTATATATGCATAAATAACTGCACCAGATAGTGCGACAGAAGGTCAGCTCGTCACTACAGGACATTGTTCTACGCTGTGCAAACATACTTTGCAGTGATCGTAACTGAACTGATAATAATGATAATGATATTAATATCATTATTATTATTAACTATCAATGCTGAATGTTCGGGCCTTGATAACCCAAAGTCTCTTTCACGCTATTCTTCTACTTCCATCTCAGTCTCCCTTGCTTTGTCCACTGTGGACACGTAGATCCTCCTAGTAAATGAATGTTTTCTTTCGAATGAAGTGAAATACTTGTTATTCAGGAGGACTCGTAAACATATAGAATGATTTAGAAATTCAAGTAGCTGAAAGCAGGCACCATAATGTTGATACTTTTGAAACCAGACTTGATAAATGCTTCGCTTCAAGTCCACGAGTGACATTTTTGCGCCACCATAGTTACATATCAAGTTTAAATTTGTTTTTTTGATCATCTTTGAGTTTCTGATCTCTTCCACTATCACAAACAGCCTCTAAATAACCCAGTGGTCTCCTCTTGTTCTTTGAATTTCAGTGATTTCTGATACGTTAAAATGCAGCTTGTTATCAGTGTCCTTGATGTATATGAGGAAGAGAACATGTCCTCAGACTGATCCCTGTGGCACGCCACTTAGTACGTCTAACAATTTTGAGCCTTACTCTTTGTTTACAGCTGGTCAACCAGTTTTCGAACCGCCGAAGCACAACTCTGTTTATACCATGTGTTTATGTTTTTGCTTGTAACATCTGATGTGGGACTTTATTCAGTGCTTTATCGAAAACCATAATAGATGATGTCAACCACTTTACTTTCACTGCAAAAGAATTTAAGTAGATTTGTCGGACTTGATCGATATCGTCGACAGCCGTGCTGAGGATCGTTGACTGGTGCTGCTAATAGTGATACAATCTTGCATCGAAAAACAGTTTCCATAGTTTTACCAACTACAGATGTTAAGTTAGATGGGCGATAATTTCCGAGAAGAGACTTCTGACCAGTTGTGGTTACTAATGTTATACCAACGAACTTTCAGTTTTCTGGAACTTTCCCCGTAGAAAGAGGCTTATGGAAAAGAGCAGTCGAAGGCTTAACTGCTTATTTTTCATTTTTTCATTGCTCGCAGATAAAACTTATCAAGGCCTGCAAATATATTTGGCGTTATCCAATTGAGTGCTGTTTTTGTATACCTTCAGCTTGCATGTCAACATGGTGTAGATTTTTCTCTCTTCTAACAATGGTGCTGGAATTAGGACGTCTATTGTCTCTTTTGTGGTGATTATGTATGAAAAAAAAAATCATGGAATGGCTTTGCCATAGCTTCATTATTTTGAACCAGATCACCGTTTTCCGTGATTATTGGGCCACCTAACTGAGTAATGATAACACAATTGCTTCTAACGCAACAATAAGATTCCTTTGGTTTCTTTTGCTGTTTTTTGCTATATACGATTCATGCTGAGGTTTACTTTGACTTACGTAGCCCTTAGTTTTCCCACATACATAGATTACATGACTGACCCCATCAAATGGTTATGGGTTTCTTTATGTTCTTGTAAGCTTCTTTCTTGAACTTTCTTTGCTTCATAGTTCCACCATTTTGGGCGAGTTTTGGGGAATGACCGTCTGTTAAGCGTGGCTACACTCGTCCCTTCTACTACTTTGAATGTGTTGCTGAAGCTTTTGCATACTACGTGGGTGTCGCTTCCACAAATCATGATAATCCAGATTTTCATGTCGAGAAATGCTTAGGTCAAAATCTGCAAGTCTGTCTTTTTCCCACGACATACAAGCAGTGTTAGGAGTTAATTCAAGAGTAATTTGTCAGTTATCACTTATCCTTAACTTTTTTCCAACTTCAGCATTATGGACAAGATTCTCATGTGTAACTACAATTAAGCCTAGTATATTATCATGGAGAGTAATCTTATAACAGCATTATCAAGAAAATTTAGATATAACCGATTTTTGGTACGACTCGAAAAGGGATTCTCTCCGGTTAGATACAGCTATATTAACATCTCCCGATATAATAAATGAATCGTGTTCATTACAAATTTGTGCGATCTGGTCTTAAAAGTTTTTGTCTGCCTTTGAACACCAATCGTCGTCCATTTCTCCCCTATAATTGTTAGATGCTACGTACCCTGGAATTCCATATTCAGCAAAGAAATCATCATTTTGAATATTGAGCCATGTTTCAAAGACGTCATGTAATTTTCTTCCAGTATAACTGTCTCTGAAAATTTGTTTCTTATATTGTTATCATTATCATTATTTGTGATTACTATATTTATTATCACCATTACAATAATAGTAACGTTGTTCGTACACCCAGCGACAGGTCTAAACTGAGACCTGTTTTAGACATTTTCCAGCCCACCGAGACCACTTTTTCCGGCCCATTTCTGCAGAGGGGTTGGTTCCACGTAAGGCTTATTCGCCTGTTCACTGACGCAACTTTGTTAAGGCAGGAAAGGCAACGACCTGGTACATGAAAAACAAACATTACTAATTATAAAAGCTCTGATTTTCCGAAGATGGTAATGAGACAAAAATGCAAATAAGTGATCGGAAGTTTGCCTAAAAATCAAAAGAATATCTGTCTCTTCAGTCGCTTTTGTTTTGAGATCTGAAGGTCGAAAATTCAGGTCGAACAGCAATTCTAGGTCGTTTTTTTTCCCGACTTTTCAAGCCTGAATTTCTGATTGCTCAAGTAAATTCCCGGTCATTCGGACTTTTGTTGCTCCACACAAACCGTGACGCGTTCATACAAATGATGAATATACATTTCTAAGAATACACGACTCCATAATGATCTCGGATTGCAATACACAATCATTCACGTAAGTTTTGCTGACCAAAAATGTAATCTTATAAGTATGAACAGATGGGAGCCTTGATATCGGAATGTACAGAAAAATACGTCGATCCATTAATGCACTGTTTGGAAGCAGCATTTCACACGAAATGGTCAACCTCTTGCGGCATTCTGTCTTGCCTCCGGTAGGCAACACTTGGTCTGCTGGGCCGCCGGCTAGTGTTGCGGCCGTGGATGTTGTGACTGGCAGAACGCAACACCTGGTCAGCCTAGACAGTGTTTCGGCTATGGATGGTGCGACTAGCGGGACGCAACACCTGGCTTGTCTAGACAGTGTTCTGGCCGCGAGAGGTTTGACTTGGTGGGAGGAAACACATGCCATGCCTGGCGAATGTTGCGACCGTGAAAGATATGACTGGTGGAAGGCAACGCTCACAATCTGCCTGGCGAGTGTTGCGACGGAGTGACTGGTGGGAGGCAACAGGTGTCGATGGCCAGGGTCAGCTAACCTTACCTAGCTCAACACACACACGCACATAACGCACAACAC
>JAUUDW010180331.1:0-14618 GCA_032361385.1 Panulirus guttatus | reverse complement strand
ACATGTACATATATATACAGTACATACATAAACATAACCAACATATACATATACACATACATATACATACAAATGCATATACACATATAAATATTCATACTTGCTCACCTCCATCCATTTTGTGCGCCACCCCGCCACCTCTCTGTCCTGGAAGAAAAACTGGGGTTGGGCCCATTAGTGCCAAGTCTAGTATAGAGGCATTTTGTAAATAACAGATTCAAGACCCTTCCATATTTGAGAGCAGGATAAAAATCTTTTCTAGTATTTGTTATTACGTGACTTGCATAGTATAGGAAACTCTTGGAATTGGCTTTGTTTGTTATTTTTGTCATATGTCTTCATCCATCTCTGTCCATCCATCATTAGGAATAACACTTAAGCCTATAGATTAACCTTGGTCATAAGATGAAATTTATAGATTAGATACTCCTGAAACTATAGTCATATCCCAGCAGCTAAGAGAGCTGAAAGGCATTAGAACCATAACACTAGATTTTGCTAAGTTATACATATTATAATGAGGTTTGATTTAGAACTTAACCAAGCTCATAACTCAAATAGAATTCCTCCTTTAGCGATGGAACTTATTACAGATGTCTTTGATGCTTTTAAGCAGTATATACACCCATTCTCAGTTCATTTCCAACAAGTATGCTGCAGTGCAGGTGACAATGTTCCCTGGGACACCTTTCTGGTGTAGTATTGGTAATGTCATATTGAATGCAGTAAATGAATATCTTGATGTGGTAAAGATTATCTTTAAGCTAATGCAACATTTGTATCTGATCAACAGAAAAAGTGTGCCTTTGTATTACAAAGGTACATTTTAGAATTGAAAATATTGGTAGTTGCTTCAGCTTTGTATGCAGTACTTTACTAACACTTTAATAATTTTTGCATCTCTTTTTTTCTGACCTTGTAGGGATGTGACAGTAGCCTAAGTGTTGGCACTGAGCCAGAGGGGGATGCTCTTTTGGATGGCTGTGGACTCTTGCCAACACCTGGGTCTCAGCTTCACCACCATTACCATCAGCGTGCCCAGAGTTTACGAGCAGGTATACCCACTGTTTATTTAGGGATTTTCATAGATGCAAAGGTACCTGAGGAGTAGCATTAAAACAAGAAAACTCTGGACTAGTGATCCTAAGTAGTATACTGCAGAATCATATTGTAATTTCTCCTAAATCTGGACCCCTCTCAAAGCTGGTTTCTTCATTTTCTGAACTTTTTGAAGACTTGGGCAGGGTATATTATTATAAGAGAGAGAAAAGTAAAGGCCATTTCAGGCTGTGGATTATTTTCTCAAATTGTTTGCATTAATACTGCATAATTTATCTGTTTGCAAACTAAGCACTGATAGATTGGTGCTCATAAGTGGCCATCTCATTGGCCAGCTGCGTTCTCATCTGCCTTTCCGGCATTTATCTTCCCCAGTCAGATTGTGTATTTCATTAACTCTTGGTTGCAATTTATTTTCATGGCCTTTCCAGTGTATGAAACATAAAGGATTTTTATCTTATGAATTTTTGCACAAAATAGATTTTTTTTCTCTTTTTTTTTTAAGCAAGAGTTAACCACTACAAGTTTAAGAAAAACTATTATTTACTGGATTGGCCATTCTAAGTGCTAGTATACAAAAAAATGTACCTTTTTTATATATGCTTAGGTGCTCAAAGAATATCAAAATCATTATTTTTTATATGAATTAAGGCTTATCTTTTAAATCAACCAGTGGGGCACACCAAACACCACAGTTGCCACTTCTGTTGCTTAGTTACACATAAATGTTTAAAAGTTATCATGATTTATGATGTTATTTTCATCCATAAGTCTTGTTTTTTGATATATCTGTTTGTATATGATTGTTCTATAGTATACAATAAACACTGAATTTGATTGCTTACTTACTTTTGAGTACTTAGTATGAGATTTTGCCAAAAGGCAGGGCTAGTGCTTAGCACACACTACAGGAAGGTGTAAAGTTGCAATGAACCAATCTTGTGGGTTACATTTCATCAGCTTTCATGTTTGAGATGGATAGATTGTATGTCTTTAGACTGAATGCCGGCAGCACAGATATAGGTAAAGCAGAAAAAATCAATCGGACCAAAGGAATGAAGCTTGAAATGCTATTGAAATGCTGGCACACTGTGCACCTGTCAATAAACCCTCCTAACACCCAATACTTAGATGGGTAGTACTGATAGAACCTCCCTGGTTGGTGGTTGCTTACTACCTGCAGAGAGAGAGAGCATCAACATCACCATTTATAATGTTTCTCTCATGATTGATATTGCTTTTTATATGTACCTTACTTGTTATTCTTCTCCATTATAAGGGTATTGAAAATAATAACTTTAGTTTCAGAATTATTAGAAAGTATAGAAAAATACTAAGAATGCACTGTATGGACACGTCGATGTGAACTACACATTTTTGGTTTGGTGAAGGACAGTGGATACTGAGTGTTGAGTCGAGGCCAGTAGTTGAGTAGGGTGTTACTTTTGAGTGTAAGTTGGGTACCATACCCTCTGAGATTTTCAAGGGATAGATGATGATATTACCTTTTCCATTTGTGTTACCCTTCAGGGAGAATACCTCAAGTGTTTTCAGCCATTCCCAGTGATTTAGTTTCTTTACCATGTTCATGTGGGTTGTGAAAGATCTCTGAACACCGCACTTTCACCTGCCTTGTACGGTGATTTTAGATTACTGCAATGTTCAGTTTGTGAAAAAATTAGTGCCTTGCATATCATCATCATTTCTGAAAGTTCTCAGGATCTAACCCACTGACCTGTTGAAGAAGGCAGCTGTGTTTTTGTTGTGTTTGCTGAAGGTTAGGTCGTTAGACATTATTTTCCCCAAGATTTTCACATTATTTGTCTGGTTTATGATAGTATCTTTGTCTATCCAGTATTCTGTATTGTTTTTGATTTCATTTTCCCATACAGGAGGGGTTGTACCTTATCCCCATTGAAAAGCAGATTGTTCATGGTAGTACAGTGGAATTCTTCATCTGTGTCTCTTTGCAGCCTTTCAGCATCCTTTGTTGATGTGATTTTCTTACTTGTATTGTCTGGAAAGGACGATATGAAACTGTGGCTCATCGTGCTTGCATAAGAGTCAGATATAGGAATGAAGAACAGGAGAGGTGGAAGTACAGTTCCTTGGGAACTGAGCTATTTACTATGGAGGCACTGAGATGGCATGTTTTATAGCTACATGTTTTGATCTGTAAGTTAAAAGTTGTAATTATATCTCCCAAATTTTCCAGTTATTCCCATCTTTCACATTTTATGAGATATGACACTAAAGTGTCAAATGCTTTTGCAAAGTCTGAATGAATCACGTTACCATTTTCTTTGTTTTCCAGAGCTTCAAGAATCCTATCATAATTAACATATAAATGAGACATGCAAGGTCCTCCTGCCCTGAAACCATGTTGTCCTGGGTTATGAAGCTTGTTCACTTCCATAAATTCAGTCAGCTGGCCTCTTAGGACTCTTTCGACGATTTTAATGATTTGCGATGTTAATGTTATCGGTCCATAGCATTTTGGGATTGGTTTGCTTCTACATTTGTGGAGTGAAGCTATGTGGGACAGCTTCAGACCCTTGGGGATGATGTCAGAATCTATACTTTTTTCTCCAAAGGACAGTTAACGCACGTGCTAGAGGCGACTTGGTGACTTGCATTTCTTTATGAAGACTGAGTTCAATGAGTAAGGGCCTGGGGCTAAGTGTATAGGCATGCTCTTAATTCTCAATGGCCTTTTCAAAATCTAGTATTAGAAGGTGATATCTGCTATTGTGTGTATACACTTGGGGGATTAGTTTAAGAAGTCTGTTGAGTCAGTTATTTCTAAAGTTGTTTTTGGTTCAGCAAACACCAACTCATTTTACCTTTTCAGACTCTCACTCATCTCTCGGCAGTCATCTGTAAAATTACCTTCTGTTTTAAGTGGGCCCATGGAGTTTGTGGTTCTGGATTTGTTTTGCATAAGAGTGAAAGCATTTTAGGCTATTCATTTCATTTCTGACTTTTTCTTCTTTTTCTTGTTTCATATGACATCTTTATTCATGGGCTTTGTCTGATAATTCACTTGATAGCTTTTCTTTCCTTTGCTGGGTGAGCTATGGCTTCTTTAGAATATCTGCAATTCTTTTTCACCTCCATTAAAGTGCTTGTTCTAACCTAGACCTTTTGTCCTTGCTTCTCACTGGTATAAGTCTGTTGCATGTCTGGAGTACCAAAGAGCTCACGTCACTTACACATTCCTCCTCTGTCTGATAATCAAATGAGGTTTCCCTCTGTGTTGCTGACATCTCATTACATCCTCCCAGTCTATACGTTAAATCTTAAAATTGTAATTACTGAAAATACCTCCACTGTTTCTAGTGTTCTGACAAGGCAATTTAGCATTCAAGCTTGTTTTACTTCAGTCAGGTTGTGATCAGAGTATAGGGTGTTTGAGATGGTAATATCACATTATTTGTAGAGATTAAGTCCAGAATGTTATTTTCTCTGGTTGATTTTGTTTGTTGGCTGAGAAAGCTGAGAGAGAAATTTTCACATAGTCTGAATAACCCTCTTTTTTGCATCTGTCCACCCAAGCTGCTTCCAGTGTCAGTATTAAGATACAATGTTATTTGCTGTCTGTCTGCATTTTATGTGTGGTAGGTTAAAGCCTCCTAAGACAAATATATTTTGGACTAGGTTTCCAAGGAGTCCAGACATGATTCTATGTTTCTTACTTGTTCCATAAATTCATGAGACTTAGTATCTGGTGGTCTGTAGATTAATGCAATGACCAAGTTTGGGTTTTCAAGACTGACAATGAGTGCTTCTACGACAATATTTGATAAGTTCAGCTGTTATTAGTGTATCTACTATATACAATCCAACTCCTCCACGTGATCTTTTAGTCCTGTCACATCTGTGAAGGTTGTAATTTGGGATCCACATCTTACTATTCATATGGTCTTTTGTGTGTGCTTTACTGACTCATTTAGAAAGCCACTTACAAATGCAATTTTATTTGTTCTATTTGATTTCAGTCCCTGCATGCTAGCATATATAAATGACATCACACAGCTTGTCTCTGAGTTTTTTTGGGGGTTAATATCCTCTGTTCTGCTGAACTTGGCAAGGAGTTTTCTGTTCCCCTCACCATTCTGAAAAAGGAAACCAGCGTCATTTCCTCCTCTTGAAGTTCTTCCCTAACTCTGTTTGGCTCTGTGTGGCTCTTACCGTACTTGTTCAAACAGCACTTAATCTCAAGTGACGGTTTGCACAATTCAGAAGGGTAGAATCTGCATCTTTCTCAAAGCCAGCATTTACTTTTCCTTACCCACTTCAAACACTTTCTAGGGTGTTTCAATTTACATTTTTCCCCAGTACCATACACCAGTCTTGCCATGCACACAATTTCCCTTCACTCAGTATCTACAGACTTTGTCCATCCTCCGGATTTGTTGTTCATTCACTGCATTGTACCTCACCCTCTCTATGTCTGTGGCCATGCCTGAGAGAGCTTACTGGTTTCTACTTTCTTCCATACCTGAGTCAGCATCAAAGTTCCTTCTTGCACTCACATCTGTGCTATAAATTTCCTGGTCTCTACTTCTGATGCTACCTCACTGAAACTGGAAGTGGCAAATGTGTATAAATGAAAAGAAAATAATATATATTGCTTTTACTCACATTTACTCTCAGCTTCCTACTTTCAAACACTCTTCTAAACTCATTCACCAATTTCTGCAGTTTCTCACTCGAATCTGCCACTAGTGCAGTATCATCAGCATACAACTAACTCAATTCCTAAGCCCTCTCATCCCCTACAGATTACACACTTGCCCCTCTCTCCATGACACTTAAAAACATATTCAAAAATACAACAAATGTGCATACCTTATTTTGATACAGTCTGCACATAATTACAATTAATCTTTAATACAACAATAAGAGCAAAACTGGAAATGATAAATCAATGCTGAAGAACAATAAAAAGATATACATCTTCCAAGATCAATTCTTTTTAACTTGCTCTAATTCTAAACCAGTTTTCACAATACTGTCTCCTGACTGATGGCTACTTAGTAGCAATTCCCCTCAAGTGTGGAGAAATAATTCTCATGAATGCAACTGGTACTGGTGCATATAATTTTTCAAAACAAACATCTGTGAACCCTACAGAATTGATCACTGGAAGGGGATTACGGTTTAGACTGCAGCCATCAAAAAAAAATGACCAGATTCCAAACCAAGTCAGAATATTCTGCAAATAGTAACGTATTCTATGCTTCCTTTGGTCCCACTCTTGGATGTGTTCTATAAAAAAATATCTACCACCCTGAAAAGAAAAGTTACAACATAACTATAGATTATGATATCATTCGCATTGCTTTTATTAGGCAGTATCTTACATTTTCCTAAAATCTTTCCAATATTAAGTTCTCAAAACTGTTCCAACAATAAAACTCTTCAAAAGAAAAATATAAAAGTAGACATTATAAGTGTATCTAAAAAAATCATATCAAAGAATGAACTTTAAGATAAATCTAATATGTATGTATACTTTTTGTAACAGGAATGCTGACCATTACATTATAGGCAACATTCCACTAATGCCCATCTCCACACTTTTGAGAACTCAAAGCTTTTTGAAGTTTATGATATTACCCAGCACTGATCTAGAAAAAATGGGGGCCTTGGGTGGCCTCAAAATGACCTTCAAGGTCAACATGTAGTAACCTGAAACCTTGCCCAGATTCTGAAGTACTAAGTGCTCCTCATCCCAGAGACTGCTCCTTTGGGCCTCCCCATTTATGCCTTTTTCACACATGCCAAAGACTCTATCTCAGGGATTGTCCCTCAAGGCCTGTATCACTCATCCCAGGGACTATCCTAAGGACTGCCCCTCAAAGCCTCCCCAAATCATCCCAGAGACTGTATCTCTGGGACTGCCCCTTCAGGCATACTCAGTCATCAGAAGGACTGTAACCCCTATGGCAGTGATAAACAAATAATGACAAACAATGGGAATAGGCACTGAACTACAAACTGGTCTCACTGACAACTTTGGCATGTCAGGTTCTGCATGGTTTTAAGGGAACATATTTCAGATTTATTTGAGAAAAAGAGCTGTCTTACATAAAAGGAATGGATGAATGGATTGTTTGTATCTGAAATGCCATAACGTATATGACTCTGTACTGAATGGGAGGCAGATTAAGAAGCTGGATCACCAAGCAGGAATCAGGGGTAAACCCCATAAATGGATAGAAGATGATCTCAGAGGAAAGAAACAAAGGATGCATTTGAGAGGAGCCTTCTCCAAATGAAATGAGGTGACCAACAGTGCCACAAGGTTGTGTTCTGCGGCCATTATTATTCTTCATCCATGTAAATGGCTTGCCTGAAAGTATGGACTCCTACCTGAATATGCTTTAAAATGATGCAAAGGTCATGAGAAAAATGAAAAGCAAGAAAGACTGCATCACTAAAAAGGTGACCTACAGATTCGAAAGTTGGTCTGATACACGGTTGATAAAATTCATGTCAAGAAAATATAAACTAATGGGGATGGGCCAAAGTGAAAGCCAAAAATGATTATCATCAAGCAAGGATTAACCTTCAGGATTCTCTGTGTAAGGACTTGGAAGTTAACATTATCCCTAACCTGTCACCAGATGCCCAAGCTGGGAGAATAGTTTAAGAGACAAACTGTCTATTAGCAAATATTAAACAGCTTTCAAGAAAAAGGATAAAGAAACAGTTAGCAAGCTGTTCATATCCTACATAAAGCCAAAACTTGATTAAGCTTCTAAAGGTTGGTCACTACATCTAATACATGCACAAAGAGCTAAATTATATAGAGGGCCCAGAAAAGGGAAACAAAGATGATAAAGTACCAGATTTAAGATAGCAGAGTTACAGGAAAAGGCTAGAAGCCCATTTCCTTGGAAGAGAGAAGAGTGAGTGGTGACCTGACCACAGCCTTTTGAGTTTTTAAAACATATCTAAGACGTGGATGGAGAACAGTATTTCGAGAGGCGTTAGGAAAGAGCAACCAGAGGAAATTACATGAAACTGAGCAAGAAACTTTTTAAAAAAGATGTAAAGATAATCTACCAGTCATTATCTATTAATTGCAATGTAACTACTATGCTTTATAATCACTATCATGCTGATATATGCCGAATGTTACAGAATAAGCTGCTAAACAATGTTTTAATATTCAAGTTTCTGGTTTCCAAAAACAATCATGAGCGGCAAGTTAAGGAGGGCTGCAACTGGTGCACAAATTAAGGCAATTTTGGCATTGAGTTTGAGGATGTCAATGAACCTGATATTATATCTCAGAAGTATGTTTAGGGAATGTGGAGTTGGAAACACCTAAACACCTGAGCCAATTCCATCAATCAGTTCAGCTTCACAAATGACAAAGATATATCTAAGGCCAGAACTTCCATGATTTAGACTGTATTTGACTGATGTGAAGACTTGGTATGTAGCTTATAATATCAGCTATTGTTTCAAGTAAATTCTGATGTACATAATTTGAAACGTATCTTCTTCTTTTTCTTTCATACTTATCCACCATTTCCTACATTAGTAAGGTAGGGACAGGAACAGAAGACAGGCTGAATTTGCCCACCTCCTTGTTTGTGTTGTTTCTTTCATATTAGATGACTGAATTCTAGATTAAGCATGTACAAAGTCCTCATTTTATGAGCAGTATACAGCAGTCTCATTGGAAGACACTCAGAGATCTCTAGATTTTGCAGACCTTTGTAATTACTTAACATAATCTTTTGTGAAGAGGAACTGAATAATGCGGCTGCTACTTAGACATCTCAACCATTTTGGCGCAAAGTTGATATTTTTCAAATCTCAGCCTTAATGCTCTATAAACAGTAAAAATATTCTTTTATAAATATATAAAATGTTAGTAATTGGTAGGCAGCCAATGCCCTGGGAGGTATAATACTAGTACTACCCACCTGGGTATCGGGACAGTTGCTTAGTGAGCCAGCACTTCAGTGGTTACCAAGATGCACTCCTCTGACCCAAGTAGCTGCCTTTCTCTCTGCCTCACCCAAGCATAGACTACTGGCATTCTATCCACAAACATACAAACTTTCCTTGTCTCACATAACACTTGACAACACTTAACTCACACAGCTCATTCTTCATAACTAGATTTTCCTGCAGTGAGCACTATGTACTAGCCCTGCCTTTTAGCAAAATAGTAGGAGCAGTAGATAGATGTAGTAGGTAGGAACATTTAGGCAGGAGCATAAGATAGAAAGAAAGATTAAGTAGAAATAGTAGGCAGGAGCATTAGGTAGAAGTAGTCAGTTGGAACATTAGGTAGGATCCTCTGCAAATACTGTGCTAGAGTTGCCCTCTGCCAGTGGCCTGTTGAGGATGAAGCACTAAAGGTTAAGAAGCAGCACTGGAGTTCACTAGTTTTGGAGACTATTGTTATGGCCACACCGTTGAGGGAGTTCTAGTTGGAACAGGTGTTACAGATATAAATAGAAAAAAAAACCCTAATCTCTAACTGTCATGCGCAATGCATCAAAACCACAGCTCCCTATCCTTTCAATGGTTTCCCCCAGCCACTTCACATGTCCTGGTTCAGTCTAGTGACAGCATGTTGCCCCTGTATACCACATCAGTCCATTTCACTCAAATTCCATGCACACTGTTCACCCTCCTGCATGTCCAGGTCCTGAACACTCAAAATATTTTTTCAGTCCATCCTTTCACCTCCAGTTTCATCTCCCCCCTTCCCCTTTACCCCTCAACTTCTAACATAAATTTTCTCTGATAAATTCTCCTTAATCATTCTCTCTATATATGTCCAAACAATTTCAGTAAACCCTCTTCATCCCTCCCAATCACATTCTTCTCATTACCACACCTCTCTCATACCCTTTAATTAATTACTTGATCAAGCCATCTCACACCATATACTGTCCTCAAATATTCCATCTCCAATACCTTCACCCTCCTCTGCACAGGTTTATCTACAGCCTGTGCCTCGCATTCATAAAACACCATCAGGACTGCTATACCTTCTAACACACTATTTTCAAGCTCCCAGGTAATTACCTCTTTTTCCTCATAGTCCTCAATGCTTCAAGAATCTTTGCTGCCCTCATCCACCATATGACTCACTTCCACTTTCATGTTTCCACTCTCTGCCATGTCCACTCCCAGGTATCTTCAACAATTCACTTCTAAATTTTCTCCATTCCAACTCACACACCAGCTAACCTATCCCTCAGTCCTACTAAACCTAATAACCTTGTTTTTATTCACATTCACTCTAAACATCCTCCTTTCATACATTCTTCCAAGCTCAGTCACCAATGTCTGCAATCTTTCATTTGAATCGGTCACCAGTGCTGTGTCATAAGCAAACAACAGCTGACTCACTTCTTAGGCCCCCTTATCTCCTACATACTGCATAATTCAACACCTGTCTCCAAGACCCTTGCATTTACCTTCCTCACCACCCCAATCATAACCATATCAAACAGCCAAGGTGACATTGCACACCCCCTGCTGCAGACAAACCTTCACCCGATACCACCCACTCTCCTCTCTTCCTACGCATACATGTCTTACATTCTTGATAAAAACTTCCCATCGCTTCTGGTAGTTTTCCTCACAGACAATGTATTTGTAAGACCTTCCACAAGGCATCTCTATCAACCCATTCCATAAATGCCATGAATAAAACCTTTTTTCCTCAGTATTTCTCATAAATATTCTTCAAAGCAAAAACCTGATTCAGACATCCTCTACTACTCCTAACGCCACACTTTTCTTCCCCAATCTGATGTTCTGTACATGCTTTCACCCTCTCAATGACCACTCTCCTATACACCTTATCCAGCATACCCAACAAACTTATACCTCTGTAGGTTGAACACTCACCTTCGTCCCCCTTGTCTTTATACAATGGTACTATATATGCATTCTGCCAATCCTCAGGCACCTCGCCATGATCCATACATACACTGAAAATCCTAACAACTATCCAATCAACAACACAGTCACCTCCTTTCTTAAGAAATTCAACTGCAATACCATCCACTCCAGCCACCTTGCCACATTTCATCTTATGTAAGGCTGTTACAGCTTCTTTCTCTTTACCTAACCAATTTCCAAGACTCTCACTTTGCACACCTTCCTGACACATACCCTGCATCTGCCGACTCTATCATCAAGCACATTCAACATTCCTTCAAAATGCTCACTCCATCTCATTCTCACCTCATCATTATCTGTTACCACTTCCCCAACTGCCCCTTTCACTATGTTTTTATGTGTTCTCTTGCTTTTCTCACATTACTAACCTTTCAAAACCTCAAATTCTCCCTGGAATTTACTGATAATTGTTCATCCCAACTCTCATTTTCAACCCCTACATTGGAGTTCTTCAGTTATGGAGAATCTGTTACTGTGGCCACCCCTTTGAGGGAGTTTCAATAGGAACAGGCATCAGAGATATAGATAGACAGATAGACAGATACACCTTTCTCCTGACCTCCTGCTGCTTTCTCTTGTACAACTCTCAATCATTTGCACTCCTTCCCTGTAAGTACCACACATACACCTCTCTTTTTTTCTTTCACTAGCAACTTTTGTTTGCCAACCCATCACTCATTACCCTTTCTCAACTGCCCACCTCCCATATGCCAAACACTTCTTTTGCACATACTAAGGCTTTTTTTCATATAAGAAGCCTATTTTCCACATTACGGAGGTAGCATTAAGAACAGATGAAGAAAAACTGCATCTGCTCACATCCATTCTCTAGCTGTCATGTGTAATGCATCAAAACCACACCTCCCTATCCACAACTAGATCCCACAGACCTTTCCATGGTAAATTTACCCCACGTTTCACATGCACTAGTTCAGTCTACTAACAACACACTGACTGGACCCTGGATACCAAATCATTACAATTCTCTCTATCTGGAGCCTACCTTTCACTCTCCTGCATGTTCAGGCCCTGACTGCTCAAAATCTTTTTTACTCTATCCTTTTGTCTACAATTTGGTCTCCCAGATCTCCTTGTTCCCTTCACTTCTGGCACATATATCCTCTTTGTCAATCTTTCCTCACTCATTCTCTCCATATGTCCCAACCATTTGAGCACACCCTCTTCAGCTATCTCAAGCACACACTTTTTATCACCATACTTCTCCCTTACCATTTCATTACTTACTTGATCAAACTACGTCATAACGTATATTGCACTCAAACATTTTATTTCTACCACATCCGTCCTCCTTCAAACAGTCTTTTCTAAGTCCATGCCTCACATCCATATAATAATGTTGGGACTACTGTACCTCCAAACGTACTCATTTTTGCCCTCCCACATAGCAACCACTCTCTCCACACATTCTTCTGCACCTCCAAAACCTTCATCCCCTCACACATCCTATGACTCACTTCCGCTTCCATGGTCCCAATCGCTGCCATGTCCACTCCAAGATATCCAAAACACTTCACTTCCTCCAATTGTTCTCCCCATCCATACTCACAACCCAGCTAACTTATGCATCAAACCTGCTAAATCTAATAACCTTGCATTTATTCACATTTACTCTCAACTTGCTCCTTACTCATACACTTCCAAACTCGGTCACCAACTTCTGCAGTTTCTTACTCGAATCTGTCCCCAATGCTGTATCACTGGCAAACAACAACTGACTCACTTACCAGGCCCTTTCATCCCAAACAGACTGTATACTCACCTTCTCCCTAAGACTCTCACCACCCCATCCATAAACAAATTAAATAACCATGGTGACATCACATAATTCTTAAGACTTTCCACAAAGTATCTCTATCAACCCTATCATATGCTTTCTCCAGATTCATAAATGCTACATACAAATCCATCATTTTTTCTAAGTATTTCTCATATAGATTCTTTAAAGCAAAAACCTGAACCTCGCATCCTCTAGTTCAAACACTCACCATTATCCCCCTTGCCTTTATGCAACTGTACATTACATGCATTCCACCAATCCTCAGTTATATCCCATGATCCACACTTAAACTGAAAATCCTTACAAATCAGTCACCCCCTACTTCAGCTGCAATGCCAACTTTCGTCTTACGTAAGGCTTTCACACCTCTTCTCTCTTTAAACTACTCACCATGACTCTCACTCTGCATACCATCCCAAGCTAAACAACATAAACGCCAGTGCTTCTTCCCTACATTGTCTACCACTCCTCATCCACTCCCCAGGTTTCATTTACTTGCACCTATGCCATTGTACACCCATTCTCTACTGATGTTTCTTCACATTTCTTTTCCTATCTAACTTAATTTCAACACCTTCTTCTCACTCATATCACTTCCTCTTTTCCAAAAACCGTTACAAATCTTCACACTTGCCTCCATCAGGTAATGGTCAGACATCCAACCAGCTGTCCCTCTCAAAACATTCACATCCAGAAGTCTTTTATGCGCCTATCACTGTGTATGTTATCCAATAATACCCTCTGACTCAACTTTCCTATTCAAACATCTACTATACTTATGTTTCTCTTTTTAAACCTGGTATTTCCAATCACCATACTTTTGTCAGCACACAAGTCCACAAGATGTTCACCACTCCTATTCACCTCACTGAATATCCTATGCCCCCCAAAAAAAAATTACACCCTCAATTGCAACATTACTCACTCTTACATTCAAATCACCCATCACTAATACCTGACTGATATCTTGCATCAGAACTACTGATACACTCACTCTGCTTCTTTCTATACATTTACCTCTCATCACCCTCTTTCTCATGGCAAAGTGAATAGGTACAAATAATTATCCATCTCTCGCTGCCTTCTTTCCTCTATACCCACATCAGCCAGGAACTCACTTCCCTGCACTAACACATTCTCACACCTGCTTGGTTAGTATTTTTACTGCTTCCATAGGTCTTGCCACCTTTATGCCAACCCCTGACTTAATTCCTAAGACACTTACAAAATTGTGTTGTTCAGCAGGTATTGAAATACAATGCATTGTACAAGTCCCATATTTTTAAACAAGAACATGTTCGCGTTAGGTGGACAGCAGGTGCGGCTGTAGTCATGCATGAAGAAGCGTGTTAAATAATAGGGGAACCACTGACCAATCACAGTTCGACTGGCGTGGTGTGATGGTCAGTGGGGGACCTCTGGCCGATCACAGTCGAGATGTGGGCCTGCCTGAGTGACGTCAGCAGGTCCTTTACATATTTTTTGTTCTTCAACAATCAGAACCGACCCTCTATAGTTACCTCCTCCTATAAATACTCCGAGGGGTGTTGTGTGTCTTCATGGGCTACATGCATAGTGAGAGTGTATGTGGTCTTATAATTATCTTTAACACCCGGATAGGTGTTACAGATTTTTCGGCTGGTGGATGTAGCTTGACGTTGACGGCCTTAATGACCCTGGCAGTTGATATGCCTAAAGCCCAAACAACCAACCAACCTGTGTGTCTTCAATTCTTTTAAGTTGACAGCCAAGTTGTATAATTTTCTCTTGCCCACAGTTGTTATCTTAGTTACCACTGTACTGCCTTGCATTT
>JAUUDW010179887.1:0-14620 GCA_032361385.1 Panulirus guttatus | reverse complement strand
GGCCACATTCGCTCACACTCCTTTTTATCTTCATGTTATACCATTTGTTGATAATCTGTTGATATTTTTCACACTTTTGTAAGAAAAGTAATATTTTTCTCCATCTGATATTGTTTTCAGAAAATTTTAGTGTCACATGTGGTAACTTCATGGTCTTTTTACAGTAAAAAATTAGTAAAATAGTCAAAGAGGCATCCTAAATTTTTTAATAGAGAAATGGCTTCACAGGAAATTGCCTGAAACATCCAAATACACAACTAAAACATTAATATAAAAAAAAAGATCCCCTAAGACCATGAAAAAACAAGCTTTGGAAATATAAGTAGGATCCATGATGTTGTTGATGGCTGGAACTCCTACTGTTAACAAAATCTTTATTGCATTAATGCCTCATTTTATCCCTTTTGAACATATTGAAATCATGGTTTAGAAGTTGTAATTGCTGATAGAGAAAAAATTGAAGGTGCTAGCTGGAACTTACCCATCTTTTATCTCTCTCTCTCTCTCTCTCTCTCTCTCTCTCTCTCTCTCTCTCTCTCTCTCTCTCTCTCTCTCTCTCTCTCTCTCTCTCTCTCTCTCTCAAATTTTATTCCTAATTTGGGCTGTATATTCTTTCCTTCCATAAAATCGAGGCGCAGCTACAAAAGACTTAATATTAAATGTTGCAGGAAGCTAATGAAATGGAATATGTGAATTTAGGGTTTTAATGTGGGTTTATGAAACTAATTATGCACCGTATACTGATACTATAAGCTAGAAATTATTATGGAATATAAGAATGAACAGTAGGATTGACAAAAAACAGAAAGGAAACTGAGATCAAGAGAGCAAGTAGAAGTAATAAGGGAGTTAAGATAAAGAAATGAAAATGGACTGATTTAGAAATTAATGGATTACAGTAATAAGGTTTAAAAAGAGAGAAATATATCAAAAACTTTCATATTATTTGCACAAGTTATTGAGACAACAGATGCAGGTAGGTTTGGTTGAAGTAATCCTGTACTCATGAATTCTAGTCAGAAGTTCTAAAGTATAAACAACTGTAAATTTTTATGAGTCTGAAGATGCCATTGTTTGAAACTTTTGCCCCATTTCTTATGGGTTTTATATTCAGTTAATTGTTGTTGATTTTTAGATAACTGTCAAACTTATGTTCCCATTTCATATTATAACCTGTTTCATATCCTTGGTTGCAGTTCCCTATCCAAGAGGATACTCAGTTTTGCCAAATTCTGCAAGAGAGCCTTGACTTCTTTGGGATACCTGAGAATGACCAAAAGTGTTATTTCCTTGTGGACCATAAAACCAGTAAGTAGTAATGATGACCTTAAAATGTTTAAGCAGTCTTTTATTATACATTTGATAAAGGCTTTTAAAGGGCTGTTAAATGATAATATTTTTTGTCAGGATAATGATAGCTGAAGTGATGAAAATTTTTTGTTTTTTAGTGTAACTCTCGTGTAGTAATGTCACATCTTTACCCCAGACCAGATCCACAACCTTCAGTCCTATGTTCGTGACTTCTACTTTTTCAAGAGGGCACAGTATCCACAGCTGCTAATGATTCACATGGAACCAGAGGCTGCTTATGATGCACTTCAGAGGCAGGCATTTACACTCAAATTGCTTGAGATTGGCAAGGTGCTCATGGCCTGGTCCATTCTGAAGCGACCTGATCAGGTAAGATGGAAAACAGTGAAATGTTTGGTTGTTTTCTATCTCGCTGAGTATCATTTTCCTTGACAGTAAGATGCAATATATACATTTTATATTTTTGCTTATTAATATTTCCAACACATCCACCCTGTTTCTTACTTTGCATTTAGGGGCCATGCCTCACATCCATACAACACCACTGGAACTACTGTATCACAAAACACCTATGTTTGCCAGCACAAATAGTTACCTCTCTTTCCACCTATTCCCCAATGCACTCAGGACTTTTGCCCTCCCCTCACTCACCCTAAGGTTAAGCTCTTCTCTCATAGGACCTGAAAATTTGCATGAAAAATAAAGAGGATAAAAGTGTGACATTAGGGACAAACAGTGTAATATGAGAATAGAAACCGGTGGAACAGGTTTACAACAGATCACAAAAACAACTGTATCAGTTTTTGGATTTAAGAAGTGCTTACTTCATTGGTTCTTTTCCTTTCAGATGGCTCAGCGTGTATTTTTCTTGCATGAAGAATTAACTAAGCTACCTTCCTTCCCAAGAAAAGCTTTAGAGGCTGACTTCAACCTCTATAAGGGTGGTGCAATGGGAAAGGTATTTTAAGCTTGTTCATATAATTGCATGAGTTTTGATTTTGGAATGAAATGTTCAAGAAATAGCATATTCATATTTAGATTGATGTTAACTTCTAATTGATAGCAATTTATGAATTGTCAAGTATTTCATTCTTCATTTTTTCATTTTACAGTTTCTTAAGTCATTAGCTTATCTTTCACCTCTCCCTCTCATTTTCAAGGTAATTATAGTTACAGTTTTGGTGGAATGCCTTCATCTTTAACCCTGGTGACTTTTGATATGTGCTGGTATTAACCACCCTTATGTACACATTCTAGGGACTAAGATCCCAGAGAGTTGAACCCTTTTTTATCCAGTCATGGACAAAAGTCCACATCAAGGCCAAGCAGTAATTGAAATAGAAAGAGGTTGATGAAAGGGAAAATTAAGAAACAAGAAAAAGTATTTATGAATTTTGGAGGAAGTGGAAAACCTGTCTTGTAAAAAGTGCCAGGTCATATTTATTCGGAGAGACATGAAAGGGTAGAGAGTTCTAAAGCTTCAAGGTGTAGGGAAAGAAACAGTTATCAAAACAGTCTACCCCTGAGTTGTTAGTGGCTACAAAGTTAGCATGTGACGCAGCAGCTTGCTGAGTATTGCGTGGTCTAGCTAGTTGTGAGGACACACAAGCAGCCAGTTTTCAGGAGCAAAAACCAAAGTAATATATATAGAAGAGGGGAAGTGAATCACCAATACAGCAAAGGGCAAGTGGATCAAGTTTTGAAGTTAGCCTGGAAGAGTTGATAAACCAGACTGCTTTCAACTAAACTCTCAAGAATGGATGCAGAGCTTGAACCACCACAGATGTGAGAGCAGTACTCCATACAAGGACAGATCGGTCCTTTATACAAATATATTATTTGTTCAGGAGAAACGAAATTTCAACACCCAAACAGGGCTCTCAGTTTCTTAGAGGCAGACTTAGCTATTTCTGTAATGTGGGTTTCCAAGATAGTGTGGATGATACAGTAATGCCAAGTATGTTCATTGAGTCAAGAAGTGGAATTATAGAAGCATCAAAGAAGGGAGGAAAGTTTTGAGAAATCTTTGATGGAGAGATGAGCAGAAACTGGGTCTTGGAGGCATTAGACATGACCTGGTTTTGTCAACACCACAGATATTCTGTCTGAGTTTGTTGAGGAAGTTGTGTTGAGACGAGATGCAGATCAAGTGAAAGGAGCAGAATTTTGAAGGATGTGGAGGAATGCAATGTTGAGTCATCAGCATATGAGTGCATTTGTAGATTCAAGTTTATCCAGTCTGCTTCTTTATTGCTGAAGTTGCCAAGTAGATTTTTGCAGCACAATCATGATTGTGTGCTTAGGCCATCTTGATTGTTCATTCATCATTTTCTTTATAAATATATTCTGGCTTATGTGATGTTCCATGGTGGATAAATTAAAGGTCTATAACCTTTTCAGTATGTATATACTCTTTTATGTATATACTCATGCATACACATCAGCCTAAGCCAGTTATCCATTTATTGACCAGCCCCAAAAGTTGGTTGAGGGGGCACTGCTGTGCCCAGGATTCAAATTTTGGAGGGCCTGGTCATGAATCATAGTCACCAATGCAAACTACAATACCACAGAAGTCCATGTGTGATTATGTTAGGGTGTTTCAGCATAGTACATGTCATTTGGCTGAAACAGATTATTCTGGAGAAAGGAAGTGACATAATTTCCACTCTTGTTAGTTGGAGACTGAAATCAAACTCTTAACTTCTTAAAAGAAAGGTGAATATTCTGTTGCTGCTTTCATAGTGAAATATATTCTATTTTTCCCAGCCATATATGTTGCTTCCTGCATTCAGAATATAATATAAGGAAACTCTTTGAAGTGTTTCTGTATCCAAAATCCCTAAACCTTCATTTGCTGAAAACGTTTGAGCTTTGCTGTAAGCATTTTCAGATATTTTTGTCTTTTGGTTTCATAGCCTTATAAAAGAAGTATTTTTCAGTCCCTTGTACTTTGGAAGATCAAGGGTTGCTACAAAAAATACGCATATGGAAACCAGGGTTGAGGAAGAGGAGTTAAGATAGAAATTAGGAGAAACATTAAGAGATAGAAGTGGAAATAACATTTTCACTCATAATTTCCATTTTCTAATTTTGGTTGTCAGATTATTAATCTCAGTTTTACTTAGTAGCAGTTTATTATAACTGATGAACCCATGTTACATTTGAATGTGATAATTTGCTTGAATTTATAGTTTTGAAATAGCAATTATAATTTTTTCATTAAATAGATGAAAAAATTGTATCAAATGCTCTACGTTTATCATTTTTTATCCATAACAGGAAGTACGGGGACTTGATCAACTACATAAATACATGTGGGTGCAGCTGGTCACGAGAATGTTTGAGGGTATGGCAGGCAACTTGACCTACACTACTGACCTTCACCTTTTCCTTAATGTGATAAATGGTGCTCTACTACTGCACTGTGAAGACTCTTCAATGCTGAGACTGTGTATGGCAGCTTACATTAATGCTGCCCATCACTTCAAGAACTTCTTTTCCACAAATGGGTTAGTACAATAAACTTTACCTTAATACTGCTATTGAGAAAGCCCCAATTTTCATGATAAGAGAGATCTGGAGACAATGAAGATGATTAAAGGTGATATGGAAGATGTTTGTACTGGAACCACCAATCTGTGCCTCTGAATTGGAAATAGAGTTATGATGGTAGAAATATAGACAGACAGGTGATTGGTTGAGCCAGACTGTATGTTCCTATAGGACTGAGCATACATATTTTAACAGGATCCTTTCCCACCCAAGAGCCTGGTCTCTCCTCCAGCTTCAGTAACCATGAAGTAGTTCATGCTGCAGAGGATCTGTATTCATGAGCTTAACACATGCTTGTGCCCAGTGCAAACAAACCAATCAACATTTGCTGCTTGTGTTTTAAGGATACCATGCTTTCTTTACTGAGTAGAGGCAGTTATAGATGGCAGACATCATCTCAACTCTAATTAGCGCTAATTAGCCATAGAAATATCAACAAGCCTTAGATACTGAAAGATAACCATGATGAAAAGACACTATGGACTTCCCCACCCAGCTCCATGCATTATTGCCCATTGTAAACACAAGATTATATGTGTTTCATGAAATGAAAACAGCCAACTGTCATATTTACATGTCAGGGGTACATGATGGGTTACTTTAAATACATTATATCCATTAAAGGAAAGCTCAGTCTCCAAGCACTTTAGGGAGGTATCATGTGTTTGGGTCCATGGGTACACTGTTCAGTTAAGTGGTGGCAGTATGCAAGGATTTAAAGAGCTTAGCAATTGGCCAAGATGTGTTTAAAAGGCTGTGTTGTGTAAATGGCATATGATACTATTTTAGTATTTCCAACAATGCTGAGAATATGCTGTTTGTGGGAAACATCATCTAGAAAACAACAATCCCAAAAGGGTTACTAAGTAGGTTTTAAAACATTCCTATACCCCTGTTATTTTCCCTTTTTAAGTTGATTCTTGAAATACTTCACCCAATGTGATTTATGGCATTCCATAGGTAGGAACATCACAGGAAAGGGTTTGAAAAAATCTTACTTCCACATGAAGTATGGCTAAGGTTCATGTGCACTTTGCTTAATTTGATATGACCTCTTCAGTTTTGATGCTTTGATGATGTTAAGAATCAGAAGTGCTCATCATAAGGTTGATATTAGGGTGCATATCATGGAAGTGAATGGTTCAGATATAAGAGATCAAAAGCAATGTGGAATACTGTAGAGTATGTAAAGATGATATGGTGAATGTGGATGACTTAATTTGCATGGTGTGAGTAAAACTTCATTCTTAAAGATTCCTCTAGGTACATTTTGCTTTTAGCATTGGTTATGATAGACATAGATACAGATGATTTTACTTACATTTATACGTACATGTATAATATATTTATGTTGCACTAGTTTATTTCACCTTTTTTCAGGTATCTGCATATCATGCCAACCATTTTGCGAGTGTACAGTAATTACCAGAGCAACAAGATGGTAGTAATGGTGGTGGAGTTCATAGTGAAACAGCTATACATCCTTCACCGTAAACCCTTCATCCTGCAGATGCTGGGCTCCGTTGCTCCAATTTTAGATATGGATGAAACTGCCGTCTACGGAGATGCCAATAAGGTTTGTATTCTTTTCCCAGGAATAGGAAAATGTTGGAGACTAAAGAGTAATATTTGTCGTTTTCTATTAATCTGGTATTTCATTGTTGTCATCTTAGGACAAGATGATACATAAAAGTAACTTTTAAGTGGTAGATTATAAGATTATTACCATCTCGTAATACAGGATTACCATCTTATAATTTGGATCATATGTATGATAATAAAATATAGTCTTTGCAAATCAATAATGTCGTGAGTAAAAAGTTTTTCATGGTTTTGTTATGATGTCAAAAGTATTTTAATTAATGATTTAAAGTTAGATATCCCATAAACTTCCTTTATCATCTGAATGTGAGTTTGTCAACAGATCCAGCCACGACGCTTGTTTGACTTACTGCTGTCCTTGGAACGACACCATGAGGATCCTTTACACATCCTTGACCTTGTGACCGTCGAGAAACCTCTAAGGTTAGGTTCCCATGTTGCAGAATTCTGATGTTGGAGAATGAATTTTATCATTAATTTTGGTTTTACTTTACTCACCTATGGTTGACTTCATCCAAATGTCCTGTAATGTATGGCACTACCTTTGTAGTATTTTTAAATACCTTTAAACGGTATGTGATGACAATAGATCATGAGAGGCTCATCACCCAGAAATTATATCCTTTACTTCGACATCAGTATGGCTTGTCCAAGTCAGTAAGCAAATTTTTTTTAGACTCTGCTACTGACATCATACATGTAATTGAATATGGTTGGGTCTCCAATCAGTTGTATAATTTATTGCATGGTGGTCATTTTTTTATGTATTAAGGTTGTGAATCTATATCTATCTATATCTCTGATGCCCATTCCAATTGGAACTCCCTCAAAAGGGTGGCCATGGCAATAGAGTCACCATAACTAGTGAACTCCATTACCACTTCTTAGCTTTTAGTGTCTCACCCTTAACAGGCCACTGGCAAAGGTCAACTTTAGTGCAGTGTTTGCTGAGGCTCCTACCTAATGTTCCTACTGACTGCTTCTGTCTAATGCTCCTTCCAACTACTTCTACCTAATACTCCTGCCTATATGTTCCTACTTACTACTCCTATTTAATGCTCCTACCATTTTGCCAAAAGGCAGGGCTAGCACATAGTGCTCATCGCAGGAAAATCTAGAGTTATGAAGAAAGAGCTGTGTGAGTAAATTGTTGTCAGGTGTTAGGTATGATAAGGAGAAATTGTACGTTTGTGGACAGAATGCCAGTAGTCCACACGTTAGTGAGGCAGAAAGAAAAGACAACTGCCGGGGTCAGAGGAGTGCAGCTTGACAACCACTGAAGAGCTGGCTCACTAAGTAGATGTCACTAACCCTCTTGATACCCAGGTGGGTAGTACTGGTAAAATACCTCCCTGGTCATTGGCTGCCTACCAACTACTACTTACCACCAACTACTACCACATGTCCTCAGATATTTCATTTCCAACACATCCACCTTCCTCCACACAACCCTATCTAAACCCTTGCCTTGCAGCCATATAATATTATTGGAACTTCTGTTCTTTCATACATTCATTTTTGCTCTCCAAGATATGTATATTGGTACATTATGCCTGATAGCGAGAGAATGCATGTTAGCGGATGTGGTATTTCCACTCCTGTTCCTAGCATTACCATGTCAACGCAGGAAACGGCTCTCATGTATAAAAAATATATATATATTTTTTTCATACATATTTGCTGTTTCCGTCATTAGCAAGGTTGTGTCAAGAACAGAGGACTGAGCCTTAGAGGAAAAAATCCTCACTTCGCCCCCTTCTCTGGTCCTTCTTTTGGAAAAGTAAAAAACTGGAGGGAGGGGGATTTCCAGCCCCCTGTTCCCACCCATTTTAGTCGCCTTCTATGACATGCAGGGAATACGTGGGAAGTATTCTTTCTCCCCTATCCCCAGGGATATATATATTCATATAACTTACTTCACCATTAGCAGCATTTAATATAGAATATAGATAATGTCTCATTAACTGAAACTACAAATTATGATTGTTCTTATTTTGTTGGTGTATGGTTAAATTGGCAGAAATTTTGTCATACACAATACAATAAAAACCAAAGACTTATCATTGAGACATTATTGATATTATTATGGAAGCATATGGAGTGCAGTATATTTTGCATAGGAACATGCAAGTTAATCTTGTGAAATAACTACATTTCATTCTTCTGTCTATCTGTCTGAATCTGTGTGATGAATGGTAATTAAAGGAATGTAACAAGATTGAATAAACCCTTAGAAAATGAAATGTGTACTAAGTATAAATGAAGACTTTATGAAGTCCTTGCAGGAGAGTGCATTCATAAACTAATTACTTAGATGAGAACCTTAGTTTGTCTGGCATGGGGAACTAATCATATGTCCAGATTTCCTCATTATTGAAGCTACTCTTATTATGAACGAGTCTTCATATAACATGACATACTAACAGCTAATGTCACTTTCATGTACCATCAGAGCCCTGGATTTTTGCTACCATGAAGAGTCTGACTCGGTGTCACTCCTGGAAGCCGTAGACATGTGCGTCACTGTTGTTGCTTATTCTGCAGACTCCAAGAGAGGTCATCAGATGCTGGTTAGTATTGTTGTAATCTGTTTAATCTTCTTTCAGTCTTCTGCATTTTATGGATCTAATTATGCCTGAGCAGCACATACTGTAACTTCCTCTGAGCTGAGGAAGAAGTTTTAATATGAGTTTTGCAGCTGTTGCTTCTTCTACTAATACAGTCATGCTCTTACTATGGTGTTTTACAGTTGAAAGTATCGTCTCCACAGAGGGGAAACAAGGTACCATACCACAGCACAGAGCGAATGTTCTTATCTATTACCTTACCTGAGAGGTGGATGACACAGCCAAGGCTGAAATTTGTGATATTGGAACCTTGAATATATAAATATGGGTTCTGTCACTCTCTCTTTAGCCACTGTGGAGTACTGTGTTTGCTGTGAACTTGAATTTTGGGGTCAGGGTCCAAGGACTGCTATTTTCTTAGACTTAGTCTGCCTCAACATTACTGGTAAATCTTTTACAGCTGGAAATATTTGCATGGAATTTGGAAGACAAAGGAGGTAGACAGATGGAGTAAAGGAGGTTTGATTTACCATGATGAACATTCGAGGGTGATAAGTCGCCTTAGAAGGAAAGAATGGGAGTAGTGTAGTAAATGGGGATGATGTGCTTTGAATGGGCTAAGTCAAGTCGCCTGAAGTTGGTGGTATAAAAGATGGCATACTTTGAGAGGCATGGCTCTGGACACTGGTTTGGTACATTATACATGAGAGCTAGAGACTGGATTTGTTGAAATAGACTTTTGTATAACTGTTCCTGATGCTGCTGCAGTGGAGTCTTTCATGGAGAAATTCTTTTTCCAACCCTCTTTCGTCTCTTGCTACATAACCCCCAGTCAACTCATGCAGACGCATGAGCAACAGCAAGCAACATTATATCATGGAATTAGATCCCCAGCCTTTTCAAACCTTAATATTTGCATCCCTATAGAAATCTACAGTCACCCTCCTAACCCATGACATTCATTAATCCAACCTTCTCCCTTCAATCATCCTGAATGGTCAGCCGTCCCCATTCAACAAAACTCCAGCCATTTGAGGTATTACATATAACATACACATAACTCTCACGACCTACATACATCACCAGATGTACCCCCATCTGAAGCTACACTTCCCATGCATGTTTGATTCATGCTTTTTTGTCTGTGTTCTGAACACCACCCATCTTTCCGTCATTACAGACACTGAGTCACTGTATCAGGAAACCCATCATGCTCAGGATGTAACTTCCATAATGAAGATACTTACTTCTTAATTGACCTGTGCTAATTCTACAAATACGTACTTCACTACCACACATATTGACTTGTGGTCTTGCCTGGTGGACATGGTTGGCTTTCTGTGTGCCAAAAGGTCAAGCCGACATGTCAGATACAAAATTAAGAAAATCTATTGATTTGATTATTCTTCAACAAGTCTGTGCTCTATGTCTTCTTTCACAGACAATTTTAGAGGCTATCTTGGGATTGGTGTTGCGCCACCTGCAGGCCACTGCTGGCCGTGATCTGCGTCAAGAAAAAGAAACTATCCACCATGTAGCTGTGGCCATGAAGACCCTTGTTACCAACAGTGAAGCACTGGCCAAGTAAGTTGTCTTGCCATAGTATGACTTTATAGACATCTTTCCAAGTCAAAAAGAAAAGGAATTTGATATGTCCTTTTGTTTCAGTAAGATATACTTCTCTTCTTAATGTTGAAGGCTTCAGCCATGGATAATCTCATTGAAGACCAGTATCTGAATGGAACATTAAAAAGCCCAAAAAAGTAGATAAATACAAGAAAAGTGTAAGAGTTTTTATTTGGTGAAAAATTCCTTTGATAAGGGGCTAGTTGTCTTTTATGTTTTTGTAATCATTAAGTATTATCTGAAACCCAGAGGTGTAGCTTGAGTTGAACGTATGTTGTGTGAAAAATATTAGTTTTTTTATATCAGTAAAGATATAGTTTACTTTTCTTATGATCCTCTCAGTGTGGTTTTGTGGTGGTTAATCTGGCATGATTCAACTTCTTGGTCTCTTTCACAACATCTTGTAACATGTTTCCACCAGTATGGTTATCACAGTCTGGTCTGTTTTCACCATTTCCATCTTTAATATTTTACATTTTTCTGGATTAATTCTTGTGAATCATTTGTCTGACTTCTACTGCATTTTGTCAGTCTCAGTGGAACTTGCAGACTTCAGTATTGCACTTCATTCATGATACTGGCATTATCAGCAAACATATTTATGCAAGATTAACTTCATTTGGTAAAGGAATTGCGAGAAAAAATAAATTTTTACTGAATGCTTGATGATGAGACCAAAATTGTAAAGGCAGTGCAGAGTAGCATTGAATTATAAAAATAACCAGATGTAATGCAATATGGTAGTGGTCAATCAAATGGTTATTAGGGTTCATCCTTATGGTACATCTTGTCCACTTGGCTTCCACTTTGTTTTTGAGGAAGAAACTCACACTGTACTGCAGTTAGGACATTTTTATTGTGGTTTAAGTTGTAGTTCATACTGTAGGTCATAAAACATGTCTTTTTGGTTCATTAGTTGTTCAAGAGCCATGCAATTCATGCTATAGGTCTTAGAACATGTAATTTTGGTTCATTAGTTGTTCAAGAACCAAGCACTTAGAGTTTCATTAGGAGTAGAGAAAAGTTACCTTTTGCCAGGCTGTATGTTTGGGGATGTCAACAGTAGCTGTGGAAAAATGCTAATCACAAAATATGCATGCTTGTATTGATTTAATCCATTCAAAGTAAATGGGAATGGATTATTATAAAGATAATTTTTTCTGGAGAGTTTATGCATGTTATCCTTACTTTATATTATTTCACCAATAAAGTATTAATCTGCATCTTGGTTAATATTGCCCAAGCTTTAAAACTATCTTTTACTCCACATTTATTTCTTCAGAGTTAAATGAGTATAAAGATAGCTGATATTCACCTTACTGTCAGCACATGTCTACTTAATTCCTAGGGTAATTAAATTTTGTATCAACCTTCCATTAGATAGTTTTTTCACTCATCTTGTACAGTATTCAGAGCCTCAGTTACTTCTTTACCATACCACTTTCACAACATTTGTTGCTGTAAACTTGTAGTTTGCATCAGTTACCCACAATCATCCTCTGTTTACTAAATGATTGACACTTGAGAGTACTCACTTGCATTAGTTTTGAAATGAAATTGTTAGTTTTCATATTGTTTTATTTGTAATCAGTTTCCTTTTTCATACATTGCAGGAACTACACAGGTCCACAGAAATCTGCTGGTGAAGGAAAGGGATCAAGTAGAGTTACATATTCCAAGGCTTCTAAAGCCTACAATCCTGCAATAGAAGTAGATGATGACTCCCACTCTAAGTACATGAGTGATTCCAAGAGATACCAAGCCTATGAGAGGGATATTGAGGATTCTGAGGTAATATGAAAGTTTTTTTTTTTTACATATCTGCCATTTCCCACGTTTGTGAGGTAGTGTCAAGAACAGAGGACTAAGCCTTAGAGGAAAGAATCCTCACTTGGCCTCCTTCTCTGTTCCTTCTTTTAGAAAAGTAAAAAACTGGAGGGGAGGATGTCCAGCCCCCTGCTGGAAAGTATTTAAATTTTTTCCCATACTTTATTTACTTTCCTGCCTTCATGAAATAACATCAGAAAGTGACGAACATCAGCCTTAGTTGTACACATCCAGTTATTAGCTGTCTTGCATATTGCAATAGAACTAGAGTCTTGTGTTTCCACACTCTGTCTGCTTGTGGTTACAATGTGAGTGAAAAGTTACCATAGGAAGGCTGTAACATCAGTTGGTGGAGCGGACTACACTCTCCTCAAAGAACTTCTTGCTCTGAAGGGGTCCACCATTTCCCTGCTTCTGTCATAGGGCAGCCTCAAAGCTGTATGATCCATATAAAAAGGGTCCTGGGTTTATGTATAATATATTGATAAACCAGAGTCTGTCATCACCGCTAAGCTTCACAGATTATCTCATGGTTTACTTTGGCTGTTTAAAATGCCCTGTTTCAGCCTTTGAACAGCACATTTTCCTTACATATTTCATTACTCCAGTTCTTTCTATCCAGTCTGTAATCTGTCCCCATTCTTCTAAACGTTCAAAATCCAATACCGTAAACCCTCCTTTGCCCAAGCCTTCTATCTCAGTTTTTCCTTCCCCATGATCCTTACACCTAAACTACAGCTCCCTATCCACAACCAGGCCCTACAGACCTTTCCATGGTTTACCCCAGATGCTTCACATGCCCATTGGCAATACATCAACCCCTGTATACCACACTGATCCAATTCACTCTATCCTGTGCATGCCTTTCACCTTCCTTCATGTTCAGGGTCTGATAGCTCAAAATTTTTTTCACTCCATCCTTCTATCTCCAATTTGGTCTCCCCTTTCTCCTTGTTCCCTGCACTTCTAATACACATATCCTCTTTGTCAATCTTTCCTCACTTATTCTTCCCATATGTTCAAACCATTTCAGCACACCCTGTGGAAAGGGAGCTATGGTTTTGGTGCATTTGCACATTACAGCTAGAGAATGGATGTGAATGGATGTGGCCGTTATTCATCTGTTCTTGGCGCTACCTTATGGGAAAAAAAAAACACTCTCTACACTTCCCACTCATAGATCCATCTCATTATCATCTGTCTGCATGATCAACATTTGCAATTTCATTACATAGTTTTTTCCATTAATGTTACTTTGATACTTTAAAAGTACTCCTTATTTCTTATCTGACAAGTTTCTGGCATGATTTCATGTTATGACCCATGGTTGTTCTATGTTTGCATCTTGGGAAGATCTGTTCACTGTCAACATTGTTGAACTGATTTTAACCTTGAAATTTTTATCACATTCCCTTACTCTTCTCTTTTCTATGGTGGGTAAATTTTTGGCATCTAACCTTTCCCTGTAACATAGCATTTACATTTCAGGTACCATTTTGGTTAACCTCATCTAAACCAACTGTATTATTTCTTTGTTATTTTTTAAGTGTGATGAGCAAACTTAAGAATTACATTCTAATTTCTGTCTCTTATACATTTTGATTAGCTTGCTGAACAATTCCATATGCATGAACTTAAGTTTACATATCTCCTGAGGTGGTCTTTTAGCAGAAGGTTAGGTGTGATATTGACCTACAAGTTCCTCTTGAAAACAGATTCCTATAGCTTATTTCTTGGTACAAAATATTTATATTGAAGTCTCTTTTTCACTGTCCCATCCCCATTTCTTTGCATTTATAAGGTTGAATTTCATTAACCATGTATAAGACTAACTTTGGGGCTTAAGTCCCATGTAAGTTGATGAAATCCTTGTCATTCCTGACTTGTATCATAACCTTTATTTCATCCAGAAATATATCATGGCAAAGTGGTATGCACAAGAGGGAAAAGTGGTAGAATTATTTTTTGATTCACACCTTATGTCTTATATATCAGGCACAAACTGGGATGAAGAAGTAGAAGAGATGTGGATGATAATAGGGAAAATATTACATCCAGGTCTGTGGGGCCTGGATGTGGAAAGGGAGCTGTGGTTTCGGTGCATTACACATGACAGCTAGAGTTTGAGTGTG
>JAUUDW010179776.1:0-14620 GCA_032361385.1 Panulirus guttatus | reverse complement strand
GCGTCAGCGAGGTAGCGCCAGGTAACAGACGAAGAAAGACCCTTCCCCCCTCATACACACACATATACATTCATGCACATATATGCACAGTGCATATAACAACATATACATATATACACACATACACATACACATGCATATACACATATACAGATGTATATATTCACACTTGTTCGCCCCCATCCATTCCTGATGCCACCCTGCCCCACAAAAATAGCATTGCCATCCCCCACGCTGGCGAGGTAGCACCAGGAGACAGATGAAATGGCCACATTCACTCACATTCAGTCTCTAGCTGTAATGTAATGAAACCACAGCTCCCCTTCCACATCCAGGCCCCATAGACCTTTCCGTGATTTACCCCAGACGCTTCACACACCCTGGTTCAGTCCATTGACAGCACATTGACCCCGGTATACCACATCATTCCATTTCACTCTATTCCATGTACGCCTTTCACCCTCCTGCATGTTCAGGCCCCGAATGCTCAAAATCCCTTTCACTCCGTCCTTCCACCTCCAATTTGGTCTTCCGCTTCTCCTTGTTCCCTCCACCTCTGAAACATATACTTGCATAAGCCAGATATCCAGGAATTTATTAACCAACCACTAAGGGAAGATAAATAGGTGGGTTGAATGTAGACTGACTCCCGCAACCAAGATTCAAATCTATGCACTCAGCCATTGGCAGCACATGTAACAGAAACTAACCACATTTTTGTCCACAAACATTAAATTTCCAACATACATACCCTACTCCACATATTATCATCTATATCCTGGTACTGTTGAAATGAAAGCACCTTCCCATACTGTGGGTGGGATCATTTTCTCTGAGAACAAATGTTTTTCAAACTGAACATATCAAAAATTGTATTTAGTATTGCATAGCCTTTTCCACCCTCTTTTTCACCTATTCTTTCAAAATTAGAGTTCCCATTTGTTTCGAAGATTGTCAGATATCACAAGCTAGAAGAGAATGTAATTATCTTCCATTTTAGATGCAAATTTTCCCATTTACGGTACATGATAAATCTAGCATGTCTTTAAAAAAAGGCAAGGAATTTATATCTAAACATAAAGGAATTATTAAAGACAGTTATTGTCACAGAAACCATGATGAACAGTACCATCTAACTTCTTCATGATCCTCATGCAATTAAGATAAGATTCATGCAAGCCTCACAAGTTTTTTATGCAAATTTCCATCCACCTGCTGAAGTTGAGCAAGGTTCTCAATTACTAATTAGGACTGCTTTCAGAATGTGACTTATGAAGATGAAATATGAATGGTAGAAGAAAACCTATCTATATTATCATAAACCTGTATTACCCACATAGTGAGCATTAGTGACCAGTTAACTGTGAATGATGGGATAAAACTAATGTAGTGTGTCTCTAAATGCAATTTATTTCTCATAATCTCTTTTTCTAGGACAAATCTATAGTTAACAATTTGGTTTAGTGGTAGATTTATGGCATTAAACATTATGTACAGGTGCATAGGCATTTCTAAAATTTGTAGGGATGTGATGTGTAAGTTTGTGTTCTAACATGATCATATATCCACAAATGTACAGGACAATTTAACACATTAATAATCTTATGACAATCTCTACTTTATGCTTTGAAAAGATACTTGCTTTGAATCACAGTCCCATAACTGTCCCTTGTTTCAAAGGTAACCACGGTATCACTTCCTATCAAGCCAGTAATGGTTTTCAAGTTTTGGGACAGTGGTTCAAAGCTCAATCATCATTTTTTTTAAATCCACATACTTATCACTGTTCTTGAATGGTAAAACTATTTTCTACTAAATTTAGATAGCACTGCACCCCAATGAATGTTTAAAAAGATGATACTAAATCATAAAACACAAGAGTTGCTGAAAGTTTGTACTAAAATTTAACAAGCTCTTTGAACCACATCATGTATTGACACACCAACTTTCTAAGTGAAAGTAATCAAAGATTAGTAATGTAGTTACATAAATAGTGAATTTGATAATAAATTGGATAACAAAGGAAACTAACAAGGGTTAAAATAAATATCATAATGAATAGAGCACAGTGAAACATATAAATCATTAGCATCGTTAAAGAAAATTAAGTTAATCAAATCCATTCAAGGGAGTACGAATATGTAACTTTATAATTCTATTGAAAATCAGGAATGAAATGAGCTTTTTAACGTATAATAAGAATCCTTCATTTATGAATATTTCAGTTTTACGACCTTAAAATCAATATCTGAATACTTACTACACATGTATTACTAAAAAAGTGGGAGAATAAAACAAAATTTTTAAGTATTAAAATAATTCAAATTTTAGATGACCAAGTAATATAATACACCAAATCACATGTTTTCTTTCATTAGTGTAACATCATCAAATTTCCTCTCAGTCACCTTTTTCATGTACTTTGCTGATCAGTGACAACTTTTATTGCAAAAATAATGTCCACAGTTGAGATGTGGAAAGTCACAACCTACTGAAATATAACTGCACTTTACATTATTCTGTATGTTTCTGAAACTGAGTTTTACATAGTAAATTACAAATACGCATTTTTGTTTTCACTTTCTGAATGTGAGCATTGATGATATATCAATTCAGAGAGACTTAAGAGCATAACATTAAAAAAATGAAATAAGAGGAGTATTATGTTTTCTTGATTACAAGAGCCTGTTAATAATATCTCTGTCATCTTACAGTTGCGGTGTCAGAAACTATGCAGGTCAGCACACTGCTAAAATAGAGCACAGGACTGGCAGCCTTACAGACATGGCACTACAGCAAACAAAATGCTGAATCTGTCAGTTCTGTGCAGATCACCATGATCAGCATAAATAACAGCTCTACCTACACTGCCGAACTCAAATGTAGTCTATGAATTACATATATCATGAAGGCATGATAATCAAAATGCATGAATAGAAATACACAGCTTGAGTCAAAATTTGAGCATCTATGTAAGTATAAAGTTACTCTCACATATCTGGTCCCTGTTACCATGATAGAAGTAGGTATGTTCCAGTGTATATCTGTCATAGTGAAAAAAATTGTTACTCTTTCAAAATAGAACCCAGTGGAGCAATGAACATTTCTCATTATGGAGAAATGTATACTCCTCAATAGCACAGAGACAGAGAAGAGATACAGAGAGAATACAGGATTTCTTTCAAAAAACACCTGCATGATGGCAAGACTGCATTTTTTTTGTTACAAGTCTCTCACTCATCAGAATGGATAAAAAGAGCTCATATCACATGATCAACAAAAGTAGTATTATGTGCTAACACTCAGCTTTTACATGTAAACCTAAGCTGGAATAATAAACAAAATTTAAATAATAAAAACATAAATCAGCTATAAATCTTAATACCAACATGCCACATAGTATTTAAGAAAGTAATATCAAATAATAAATGTGAATATACTCATAAGAACTAAATCACTGATGGAGAATAAAACAAAAAATATCAGTTCTGTAACAATTAATCAAATATAACAAAACTACCAGAATGAAAAAAAAAAAATCAGCTATTTTTGCAGAACCACAACACAGAATTGTATAATTAAACTCATGGTAAAACATTTTATTTACAATTTGGTACACCTACTGTATATACATTTTGTGTAAACCATTTAAAAAGTAAAACTACCAGCCTATGACATTCAACCATTTGATGGGGAAAATACTCATCTTAATTATATGAGTAACCAAATCTGGTCGTATGGCAGGTAATCCTGTAAATCTATTGCAATAGATTTACCTTGTGGTTCATAACAACTGATAGGCTATATACAAATACATGTACTTTCATATCATCAATCAATACTACAGATTTTCAGATGCTCTTGTGTTAAATGTGTTAAATATATTATTTGGTGGCTATGGTAATTCTGCAGTAACAATCTAGCCTAAATTCTTGTAGCCATAATAAAAGAATGTCTGTCACTAATATTATTGACAGAATTCTTTTATACAGCTTCAGGAGAGACAGTCAAATACATGCTTAATCACTAACACATCATAGCAAGAAACCTTTTCAATTTCATATATTATCTCTTTTTCCCTTCAGACTACTTCAATTTCTAAACTTACAATAACCATGAACATACTAAGCTTCAGCTATACTTATTATCAACAACTAAGCTTCAGCTATACTTATTATCAGTCATGCTTCAGCTATGCTTATTATCACTCAAGTGATGATTATTTGATTACATTTGATTGTCTTCCTTGAAAGGAATATGCAATGGTTCCTCGTTAACTTCATTTCATAAAATTTTATATACTGAGTAACATCATGATAACAGTATAACCAGTAACTTTAGAGTATATTATCCTACAATGTCAGTATATGCAGATTGTTTTAAGCTTTATTCATGACAGTGTAATGTTAGCAAGCATTTTAGGAACAATGTGATTATGTAATTTATGATCAAATAGCTTAAAGAAATTCTAATCTATAATGATTCATGTTAAGATTATATTGATCTTTGAAATTCATCAACAGTTATATATAACTACTAAGTATTCTTTGAAGTCAAAACAAATTAAAAAATGTAAATAATGCATATAGTAGCAGTACAGGCACCAAAATCTGATACCATGATTGATATCTCTAGGTAATGTTTCATTATTCATGAGAGACAACACTCTCAGCCTGATATTCCATATAATTTATTTCAGAAGTATCAGGTCAGTTATGGCTGAGTTGAAAAGCCAAAAAGCATCAACACAAGTGTACTAACCTGCTTCAATGTGGGAAACAGATCATCGGAACAAAAGTATAATTGATATAGATTCTAATAAGAAATGCACAAAAGATATATTCTAAAAAGTCTGAAGGACCATTTCTACTCACATTGTCATTTGTTAATTTTGCATACATTTACCTCATCTAAAATCAGCATTCTAAATCAGTGTGCCAAGTGAAAAATATAAAAGTCTGAAATCCCATTTCCACTTATGTTTTCATTTGTTAATTAGGCATATACTGAACTAAACTAATATCAGCACTTTAAATCAGTGTGCAAGGAGATTAAGTAAAAAGCACTTATATTAGTGTGGAAGTCCATGTTTCTCTTTTGCACACTAGACTTGGGTTGAAGAAGTGTATTGATACACTGTGAGGCTGAATACACTTGATACATCCCACACTGATGAGAATGGAGTTAAAGATAAAAGAAAGATAGAAAAAGACAATGAATGCAGCAACTAATGTCAGCAGCTTAAATTTAATAAATCAAAGCTCATATTTTGGGAAAGTTTCTTGATATTTGCACATCACAATATAAATAGAGTGAGTACTTTTACAGAATCTTGTATTTTTCATATGCCTGCAAAATGATACAAAATGAATGTAAGGCACCACAAGATGTAAAATGGAGTCCATGATGAATAAAATTTTTATCTATGTATCTGTTGATACAATGGACTGTGACAAAAAATTTAAAGATATAGCTCATATTTCCTTAATGTACATTCCGAAAAGTACTCTATCTTCAACTACATAATCTACATTCAGTCTAATATTTTCTACATCTACAGCAGAGTGGCTAATGTTGACCTGTAAACACAAGATCATTGCACAACATACTTGTACAGTATAGTACTTGAAGGGACTTTTCAGTGCAGTAGATGGTAATAAGATAAAGTAGGCAAACTTTATGGTAAACGAGACTTTAAAATAGCTAATGTTCTTTAAAAGCATTGCAAAACATATACAAGGTAGCATGGTAAACTGAATGCAAAAGCCAGGAATTAATTATTCTCATCCAGTTTCAACAAAGGCTTCTGATGATGGCTTTGTCAACACTAGTTGAGAGCAATAAACCCTTAGCTCTTGCTTTCAAGTTACCTATCCAACGTTTACTATTCTGTCACAGCAGAAAACACTCACTGCAAAATATTTTCGGGATTACATAACCATGAGCATTCATTTATAACTGATAAATCAATACCTAAACATAAAAATGCATGCAAGATACAAGACCAAAAAATGTGCTAACCATTCCCACATCTGCAATAAAATATCCCTGAAAGTTATTGTCATGAAGCTTTAAGACAAAAATACATTACAATACCATGGAAACATTCTGTATTGCTTAATACTTCATAATTCTTTTGCACGGTATAATTGTTCCGAGTAATTTCTATGCGCTGAATAAGGAAAATCTACTACCATTAAAGAATTACTCATCAGCTCCTGTCATTTATCTGAAAATCACATGAAAGGTCTACATTTCTTATAATCTTCCTACTTTCACCTTTATTTCAAGAAAATGATATGTTTAAATAATCACGTGATGAAGCATTTGATTTGGCAGTGAGTACTACACAGTTTAAGGCTTAGGACAGACTGATGCAGTGGGCAGTGAGTTTAAAGTCTAAGGCTGGAAAGATTAATGCAGTATATGGTGGTGTTGCTTTCCAAGGAATACGATCAAAGTCTGCATGCTACTCAGTTTGTCTGACCATATGCTAATGATTTATGACAATATATATATATGTGCATTGTCTGTCAAAAAGCTAAATACCTAGAATATGGAGTAATTTTGGAAAAGTTACAGAATAATGTGCTATTTTTTAAATCATGTACAATATCAGTGCTGTTGTTGGGATCTACCAATTTTAATTAAGTAGAAATACATAAATTTTAGCTAATTAACAAGCATTTGTAACAATGTATTCCACAATAATCCTCCCTTCATCATCCCCCTTTATTAACATAATATTCATCATATCTTTCAATCATATACATGAAATTAATGAAACACACCATATAAAAAATTCTTAAAACTAATTCAATATGTCTGAATTAAATCTAAGGCCCTTCTAGCCACACCATTGATAATTCTGATTTTGGTATCCATAACTTAACAGTATTTGAGTTCAATACAGGATTAGCACATCAAATGTAAGAGTAATTTTATCATGAAGGAAATTCAAGCAGTGATACACAATCATGACAAGCAAACATACACACTTGTACTTAATATCTTTATATTCAAATAACCCCATGAACTCTTTATGAGGCTCCTGTATATTCAAGGCTGCACTGCATTCAGTAGCAAGTAATGATGGACTCCTTTGGAGTGAGGAGTTCCTCAACAAAACCATACTCCTTTTCATCCACTGACATTCATACAACCTCAGTGAAAGTGACTTTTCACTCACAATGTAAATCCATGCACAATGAATCCAGTAACACTAATTATATAAAGGTACCTCAACTAACTTTGTTTATGCTTTGCACTGCTTTTTTAAAATGCTCTATCTTCTGTAAGAAATTTCTCCTCTTTTTTACCCACTTCTGTAAGCCCAGTTGACACATAATGTCTTGGAAAAGACTTTCTGTTCAGAGTGTTGGTAATGTAGCAAAGCAATCAAGGAAAACACAAGCATGGGCCTGAACGTTCAGAAAGTGAAAGGCGTGCACAGGATAGCGTGAACTGAAACAATATGTGTAAGGGGGTCAACGTGCTGTCAATGGACTGAACCAGGGCATGTAAGGCATCCAGGGTAAACCATAGAAAGGTCTGGGGGTCTGGACGTGGATAGGGAACTGTTGTATCGGAGCATTGCACATGACAGCTAGAGAAAGGATGTGAGCAGATGTGGCTTTTCTTCATCTGTTCCTGGCACTACCTCGCTAACGTGGGAAATGGCAATCAAGTATGAAAGAATATATATATCCTGCTCCCATAAAATGGGATCCTAAGGCTCGAAAGTAAAATTAAAGGTCGTACATCTTCTTTTACTGAAATTATAAAATGAAGAAAAATATTGGAACTCAAATTGTACCCTTAACTCATTATAAGGTATTATTTCACAAAGCCCACAGGGTTCAGGGCAGACAGGCTTACAGAGCTATTAATGCTTGAACTGCCTGATGCCGCATTTCTATGAGGTTGTTAACGTACTAAATGCTGCAAAAATCAGAATATGTGTCACTAATTGCCTTTTTAATTACACATTCATGCAACACTTGCAGACAAGATAATTTTGCCAAAAGTCCAGAGGGTTTCACGGCAACACCTACTTCCAAGATCAAATATGTATGAGGTGGGATTAGTGTGCTAATAACATTCTGACAGAGATATCCACATTATTTATGTAAGCAAATTCATATGAATATTTCCAACAGGTACTACATGGTATAAAACCTTTTAAAGACTGACCTCTGCCAGTCATGCAATACCATAGTTATTATAATAAGCTTTCAAATGTTGCAGCACATAATATCAGTCAAACTATTAGTGAGATTTTAGAAGTTGAGGAAAATAGTTACCTGAATAAAGTCTAATTTAAAACTGAACAAATACCATCAACATAAGGTGAGAGAATTACAAAGTAATTTGGTTTCAAATCCATATAAAAATTAAATATTTTCTGAATTATTTTGCTCACTGCTTGTTCACTTATGCCAAAATGAATCATTTGACTTTATTCTCCCCCATATCATCAAAACTGTATTTTAGCTGAATCTGTTGGGCTGCCTTATTAATTTGAAATAATTTTAGCATCATCACACACAGTATCTTAAGAGACATGGAAAGTTATTGCATTAAGGTATATTCATATTTGGAAGTAAAGAACAATTCCACAATAGTATAAAGAATTCCCCTGCCTTTTACCATACAGAAAGTTATAATAACATGCCTTGTCATTCACAAAGTTATAAACATGCGAGGTTTACTGCATAAATCTATGAGTGATATTTTGTTTAACTGACCTCAACAATAATCACGCTCTATTTCATAAAAAAGATTTTTTTCAGTGTTAATTCATATACCTTTTACTCCTACCACACCTGAGTATCAACAATGTGAAAAAGTTGATTCATAAACCCATCTTTCATGTGAATTTCTGTTGAAGACATTTTGACATCATATACATACTTAACTTCACTGATAAACAACACTACAAACATCCGGAAATGTGAATTAACTAAACAAATATTTTTCATTGGCATAAGCTCTACATGCTTTTCATGATGTAGTAATGCACACAAACAGTTCTCTCTTTATATCGTGGCTCTGCATCGTATGACTATAAAGCTGTGGTAACGTAAGGCTGAACATACCAAAATATTGCCACTGAAAACAAATTATGAAGTGTACAACACTTAGTCAATCCATTTAGATGATAACAACTTGACAATGAAACAAGTCTTTCAGAAATTTACAAAATCTGCATTCAGACAGCTTGATTTTATAGAATTACCTGCGGCATCAACAGCAAATGTTATTTGAAGCAATCCTCCTCTAGAAAAGCACTTAAATATCCTAAAAAAAATGGTCTTAAGATCAATGAATGCATAATAAGTGATGCACTAATTTCCAGACACAAGGACAAGATTTTTCCTGATGGCAAGTACTTTCTGACCCACCAGTACCAATAAGTGTTTTTACACCACTTCCCCCATAAGCATTAAATGGATGATAAAAGAATAACTTTTTATTCCTATGAAGCTCATTTCCAAACCTAAACAGGGTAACCTGAGGATACTAATGGTTCTCAACCCAACTAGGTCTCAGATGGGTAATATATCATATGGGTAACACTATACATAACAAAGCTGTGGACTTACCATTGCTAAGAAATATCATACCAAGAGTTATCAGTGCCAAAAATGTAAACACATCACTCCCATCTTAAATATAGCAGCCAGCTGTTGACACTAACTCTCCTGCAAGCCACCACACCTGAACTGCAGCTAAAATGCATTTACCCAGGTACAGTACACCTAAGGGTGAATGAGATGACAAAACTATCCCCAGCTGCCATATTTAAACTAATGATTAAGTTTCTTGGAAAACAGTACCTCTTCTAGGAAACATTAGCTAATTCTTTAAAGCAAGATAAAATAGTCATGTCCTAGGACTGAATCCAATTGCTTGTTCACTGTTAAGCCAAAAGAATCTTACCATTACTAGGATTTGTTTGCATATTCCTGTCGTTAAAGACATTGCCTAGCTATAGCATTTAAGGCAATTAGGTATTAAAAATATATTATTTTTTTATTTTCAATAATTAACTGCTCCTCCTGCCTTAATAAGAAAGTATCAGGAATAAACAAACATCAGCCTCATTTGGGCACATCCACTCACTAGCTGTCATGTATAACGTACTGAAACCAAAACCTATACCTACAGCCAAAAGTCCCGGACCAATTTGGTTTACCTTGACTCCTCCATATGCACTGATTCAACCCAATGACATCATGTTGCCACATTATACTACACTTATCCAATTCATTCCATCCCATGCATGCCTCTCACCTTCCTGAATGTTCAGGCTCTGATATCCAAACATCTCCTTTGCTCTAGTTTTTCATCTTGGTCTCCCCTTTCCCCTTACTCCCTCCGCTTCTGACATACAGATCCTCCTAGACAGCTTTACTTGCTCATTCTCTCCATGTGTCTGAACAAAATCTGTGGCTGACTAGTTACACCAAATGCTACTGATTACATGGTGTAGCTGACCCAAAACACTAAATGCTCCTGATTAAGTGGTGTGCCTGTTTGGAAACACTACTGCAGATGATTAACGGTTTAGCTGTCTGGAAACACTAGATGGTGGTCTTTGGTGTCACTGTTTGGAAAAACTACATGAAACTCATAAAACAAAGACTTTGAAAACACTATATGCTGTTGATTAAGTTATGTGGCTGTTTGGAAACACTTTATGGTACTGATGAAGAGGTGTGGCTGGTCAGAAACACTAGATACTGCTGATTAAGTGATGTGGCTGTTTGAAAACACTGATTGAAACTGAGTATGAGGTGAGGCATTTTGGATTAGAAATACTACTTATTAAGTGGTGTGGCTGTCTGGAAACAAAACATTGCTAACTAAGTGGTGTGGCTATCTGGAAACAACGGATGCTGTTGATTTAGTAATGTGACCATTTAGAAACATCACGTAGTATTAAGTGGTGTTGCTGTCTGGAAATAGCAAAGGATACTAATCAAATGATGTGGGTGTTTGGAAATATCAGATGTGGATGACTATGTTATATGGGTATTTGCAGACACAAGATACTTCATCTGATATACACTTCCTTGCCTTCCCAACTTGTGAACGTCTATTCCTATCTAAAAATGGTCCCATCCTATACAGCAACTGGATAAGGATCATTGGGAAAAAATATATTGATAATCTATATTGCTGTTGGATTAGGAAACAGGAACAGAGTTGAAAGACAAAAACCATATTTTTCTCAAACTAATATGTGTTCATTAGGATTTCAAACTAGCCTCACTGATACAAACTTTGCAGACTGCATATATCTGAAGTAGCCAATGGCAATCTTTATGGATGTACTCTCCAACAGACATATGAAGCGATAATTTTCACCTAATTCAAAATAATTGTCTTCTAGAATGAAACACACACACACACACACACACAAAAGGAAGCAGCTTGTATATATATGATCCATGTGGTAAATAACTATAGTATTTTCAAATATGCATCCTCAGCACCATACTGAGTAAACAGCATGTCAAGCTGTGACTGATCTGCAAGAACATTATCACTATTGTATATTTTGAACTTTAGGAGTAGTTGGGCCCTACAGAAATGAAAAATCTAAGATAGTCATATACTTCCCAGCATGTCTATTAAAGTACCTGCATGACCACTACATACATGTACTATAAACTATAGTTGCATACTGATTTATTGTATTTCTACTGCAGTCCTATGAAACCCGCATATTTGGCTTAAAAAAATGAGATAAATCATGATATATACAATAATGAGTTTTCTAAAACAATTCTATATTCACTGAAGTTAAACTGCTGACAATAGTGAACCTGTTCTAAGTTTCACTGAGTTTCTTTCTTTCTTCATGAGATCAAATGAATCCATTTATAACCCTAATGAAAAATTACAGAATATTAAATTATGCACATAATTTAATGTAAGTATACAACTTTGAGAACCCCTTTCATGGGGCTCCTGCAGCTTCAAAGCTGCACTCCAACTGGAAACAGAGATGTAATGGAGTGAGAAGTTTCTTAACAACTATACTCCTTTTTATCCACTATCCATAAACTCACAAAGAATGATTTTTTACTTGTGTAACCATATGCTTGGTAGAGACTGGTAACACCATATATCTACAGACAATCTCAATGGTGCTGTATCGGTGAAGTCTTAAGCCCTAGATGTAAAGGAATGGAAAAGGGAAGAAGCAATGAAAATGAATTGTCAGAGGACAGTATGTGGTGTAAGGAGTGTTGATCATGTAAGAAATGACATTAAAAGAGAGATGTGAAAAAGATATATACATACTTACACACAGCAGAGATTGATGGTGTTACTGGGCTCGGTCTGCTTCTGGTTAAGCTGCAAGTGAAAAGTCATCTTTGGCAAAGCTATATCACTGTCAATGGATGAAAGAAGGTACAGTCTCATCAAGGAACCTCTTACCCAAAAGAAGTCGAAATTATCCCAGCTCCTGATCAAAGTGCAACCTTAGAGCTGTTGGGCCTTTTATTTTTGACTGATTAATTATCAACGAATATGACTCAACACATATCTTACTAATCATAATGTTATGATAACATTCAAAATCAAAGAGTGACAAATATCCAAACCCTTGATTCCACATATTCAAAGAACTTTAAAGATATTCATTAAAATACAATTCAAGATTTTCTCAAGAATCAAATTTACATAATTTAATGAATAATGATAATAGTATATTCAGTGTAATGGCAAGTAAATAATTCCAAACTAATTGTCAGGTGAAGAGTGACCACTTCAGTGAATATCATGAATGAGATAAACAGGAACCACAAGGCAAACTCCTTATCTCAATTTAGAGGACCCCGAACAAAGTTCATTCTTAATTGAAATGACTGGAAATTAGCTATATACAGACAATTATAACCATATCAATGGTCTGTGATTATCCGGGACAAAACATAATCTTGCATACTGAGATTTCTTATGATTACCGAAGTCATTAAAATGTTGCTCTTCTTCTGGATAAAAATATGTACATAAAATCTCACAAAAAAATGCTAGAGCTGCTACGTAACAAGGGCTTGTAAGCCTGTGAAATCATGATAAAGATAAACTGGTACTAATGACAGATGAGTTATACATATCTTAAGAAGATCGGAATACATGACGTTTAGTTCTGGTACATGAAGTACACCAATTATGGATTTCTCAGAAACAATCATCCTCATGTAACATCATAACAAAGAAAGTAGTGCCATCTTATATATCTTGTGTCACATTAAGTTTTCAAATGTATAATTTTCTGATCAATCTATATCTAATCATGTATAAAAGCTATTTATATAGTACTGTTACCGACATTCATTTATAAATATCTCATACACAACCCTCTTAAAGTACAACATATTTTTGTATATCTTATCACATTCAAATTTTATTACAAACTAAATGGACACAATGCTCTTAACCCCTCCAGTGCTTGTAGCAACACGTATTCCTCGCTCTCGAACAGTGCTTATGGGAACATGTTTCCACTTACAATCTGAAAAGTCCAATTGCAACAGTGAGGATATTTTGATAAAGGCAGACTCCTGTGAGGAGGAGGGAATATCCCAAAGTTGGGATCTCATTCAGGAGAGAGATATCATGGAGGCAGGTCCCTATTTGTCAACAGGAAAGACCTACCCTTCCACCTACGGCTATGGCATTGGCATATCCTCCACCACCACCCTCACTTCATGACACCATGGTCCCTCATTTACACCACAAAAAGTAAGAAAGTATCATAAATAAGAAAGTACATAAGCAGCAACACCGTAAATGCATCTCATGACACCACCGCAGTAGCCTGATATTTGTAAAAAAAAAGTGTGCAGAAATACTACATAGCATATTTCACCACCCAAGTGAAGCACAGAAGTGAGATCATGCTCTTTTGAGATCACTGAAATATCCTCTTTTATTCTGTAATAAAATGGGCATGTAAGTTACCAAATTTTATTTCTACTGCCTGTGAGTGTGCATAAGAAAAGATGTGCCAGCACCAGAGAGGTTAAACCACAAAATTTCCTAATTACCAATATTTTGAAATCTGCAGTGCTTCATCTTCAGATAAATGTGGTTCAAACAACAGGTTAGGCACTAAATCAACTTAAGCATTCAGCTGTTCTATAAAAATCACCAGGACTGGAAGTGAAAATTGTAACTGACATCAAAATTCTTTCACACTGCCATTAATGACTTTCTGATATATGTACTTTATGTGGTCTTAGAGATATTTTCATAAATGCTATCTAAAATAAAATTCCTAACATCAAGTTAAGACCTTTAAACTGTCAGGTTATATGAAGATTCTATGTTCACAGGAGCACTGGTGCAGGGAAATATCCACAGCAAGGGACGACTGCGACCACACACTTCTCTAAGAAGTGCCATCTTGGGGCGGCGTGCACGATACGGACCCTGACGTTTCACCTAGTAAGACAGAAGGTTTTCAGTGTCACTAATAAAGATGACTAAGAAATGGACATAAAACAAAATCATACTAAAATATTTAAAAACTTTATGTGTAAAAGTCCTGAATGTGAAGGTGCATGTATATCAATCACTCTTTGCTAATCTATTTTCA
>JAUUDW010179666.1:0-10906 GCA_032361385.1 Panulirus guttatus | reverse complement strand
GGAACCCAATATTAACTTATTGAGGTAGATGAGGACCCAAGGGAAGAGTTGAACACAACTTTGCAGAGTTTATTTACTCAAGGGACTTAGAATATTTGGTTCTGCCATACTTGTTAGGATGTGATACCTTGGAAAATATTCATATGGAGTCTTTAGAAGGAAAAATGCTCATTAAGGAGCTAACCCAGTGCACAGCCCATGAACCACATAGCATCATGCCATATCTGCTCGAGAAGTAAGCAGATTGCTGGGATATCTTTTATTATTTTGCTCAAAAAAGTTTGTTTTAAACTGAATGGAGGAGAGCTAATGTAGTACTGATCTTTTAGGAAGGTGACAGGTTGTATCCCTGAAGTATAGACCCATGTGTCACCAACAAGAGTGATCTACATGATAATTGAGGTATAATCATGAAACAGACAGAGGATATTTCAGCTGGGAGAAAGTACTTTTTGAGAGATAACTTGCTTTGAGAATGAAATAATGTACAATGAACTTCTTGGGCTTCTGTGAAACAGTAAGCAACATCTTTGAGGAGAGAAAAAAAGGGTGAGTGAATTAACCATTCTTAGATTGCCAAAATACCTTTCATACCATCCTTAACACATGAGGTTGTTAAAGAAAATAGATTTTCGGGATGTTTCTTAGGAGTTTGCTTGGATAGATTTGAAGCTACATAACAGAGAAGCAGCTTGGTAAGATTAACAAGTGTTCTATCAGGGTTTACTTTTGAGACCACTTCTGATTCACATCCATATAAATGTTGTGTGTAAAAACTTAATGTTTTAAGGGAATATCTTTCTCCCCAGGATGGTGTTCTCCAAGCCTTGAAAGAATCTCTTGGATCCCTGTGGGCTAGAAACCTCTAAACTCGCTGCCCTCTGGTGAGGTAAATGGTCTCACCCCTTGCTAACCACCTAGATATTGCTAGCAACTTATTGGCTCAGTCCAGGTTCACCCATCAACCAATCAGCAGTCTTAGTTAGCTGATGACATCATCATCCCCTGGCCAGTGATACTGACCTGCCTAATAATTCTCAGAATACATACATCAACCTCATGGTGGATGCATTTGATAAGAGAAAGGGTGTTTTGAAAGTGAAGGGAAGGTCGGAAGGAAAACAACTCAGAAAAATGCTTACGGGACTTCCTCATAAAGAAACTGTTTTCATTCTTCAAAATATATGTTTCTCTCCAGTATCAGATTTTCTCCAGATCCTTGAGAGCATTCTAGTATAGAGGAAGAATAGAGAAAAAAATCTTCAAAAAGATGGTAAACTTAGGGTAAAAGCAGTTCTTTAGAGTCATCTTATTATACACTAACGTCCATCTGCCTCAAACTTGGCAACTCCAGCACACACAATGTTGATTCTAACACTATGGATAAAGGTATTATTAACAGATATGTTGGAGGAGTGGCAAAGATATTTATTATTTCCTCCAAGGAAAGGTTCCTCAGAATGGTCAAGGTGGAAGCTACCTTCCTTGAATCATAAGCCATAACTTACGCACTAAATTTAGCCAAAAAACAAGTCTCAGTCCAAAGAGAGGCATTCTTTGCTGAGAGAGGTCTTAAGCTTCCTCGGTACAAACAGATATTCCCCTTGATAGACTCTAATAATCTCTATCATTTCTCTCTTTGATTTTACCAAGCATAAGGAATGAAGATTTCTAATTGTAATCTACCAATAATAAAACAAAAAATTTGGGGGTAGTTGTGTATTTACTCCCTTTATTTTATTTGTGTATGATTTCGCTGCATTATACCTGATTGATAGAGAGTGGATGTGAACAATTGAAACCATTCTTCATCTGTTCCTGGCATCATCTCACAAGTGGGAAACAGCAAATGAGTATGGAAAAAACTGGAGAAAGTGAAGCGATTTAGAATCTTGGGATTGAACAGCAAATGGATCCATGGAAGATGAAGTGAGTCATTGGGTGGATAATGGGATGAAGGTCGTGGGAGCACTGACGAATGTTTGGAAAGAAAGATCACTATGTGGGAGGGCAAAGCTGGGCATGTTTTATGGTATTGTAATCCTGACAGCATTGTATGGATGGAATGCATGGGCTATACTAGCTGAGAATCTATGGAAGACAGCACATGTGTTAGAAATGAAATGAAATGTGCAATGAAAGGGGAAAAGAGAGGTGTGATAATAAGAGGAACACTCTTGTGAAAGCTGAAGAGGATGTGCTGAAATGGTTTGGACATACGGTAATTCCTAGATTTAATGGACTAATAGGGGGAAGGGGGTGTCCGTTAATTCCGAAAGTCCGTTAAATCGAATGTAACCATTTTTTGATACAATATACAGTTCACACACTTTCTTTTAACTCCTCTATCACTTGATGCCATTTTGAATTGTTAGGATTGCAAAATAATCTAATAAATAACGTCAAAATTCTCTGTATACAACCTGACTGCATGACAGCCTGAAACAGACTGAGACTGAAACAAAGTGAGTATACCCCACGCTTAGGAAAAAAAAGAAAAAAAAAGGTGCTATATGAAATGTGCATGCTGCACTGTTTGAGATTTTTTCATTTTATTCATTTTTTCAATTATCAATTAATGTATTATCATCTGCCCGGTCTATTAAATCCGAAATCCATTATATCAGGGTCCGTTGAATCGAGGGATTATTGTAGCTACAAGTATGCTGCCCAGTAATGTAATTCCTCAACTGTATATTTTCAGTTGAATGGCTGCCTGAATTCAATAAACCATTCATTATTTACCTTGTTAATCTATTTCATTTTTTTAACAGCTGCCTCTTAATCAAGTATCTGTATATTTGCTAATTTTTTGAGGACAGTAAACGTAACATGCTTACATTTGGCAAGACTGACCTTGTTGTGAGAGAGCATTTTCTCCTTGGAACCCACAGTAAGGGATAAAACTATTATAATTTGTTCATAGAGGTAAGGTTATGAGCAAAATCAATGTGTTCCACTGATCAAGGATGCTGACTTCACAAGAAAGCCTGATAAATACTCCATGGCTAGCTCAAATAAAAGCAAACTACGGTTGATTATTCATAACATTATTCATAACATTCTTTGTATTTGCTTAGTTTCTTAGTCTCACCAGCAAAACATGACTGAACTCATGCGGAAGCAATCTCTTCTTCAATTACACAATAACATTCTATTCAACCTTATTTTCAGTCTTATTAATTGTTTTACGTACTGTCCTACTATATTTTGCAGTAGATCACATGAACTGTAAGTGTAAGAGGAACACTAATGCATGGACAAAAAAAAAGGAGTCGCTACATCAGCCACGTCCACACTGCTACAACATCCAACCGTGGCTGAACTTGTAGTGAAGAAGTGATCTTTTCTTCAATTCCATAATGACATTCTATTTTTTTTCTCAGTTTCTTAGTCTTACTAAATTGCTTTATAATTCATCTTAGTACATTTTGCAGTAATCTACTTGAACTATAAGTGTAAGGTAAACCATGTGCCCATGCTACTACAATGGCCAACTATGGCTGAATTCATCGTCAGGAAGCGATCTCTTCTTTAATTACATAATATCATTCTCTATTTTTTTCTTAATCTTTTATTCTTTATAATTGTTTTACATATAAATTTATTTCACTTAGGAGAGTATTACATGAACCAAAAGTGTAAAGCAAGTGAGTAAATTCGCTGTTACAATGGCCAACAGGGGCTGATTTGTTGTAACAATCTCTTCTTCGATTGTACAATAACATTCTTTATCTTTCTCAGCTTCTTAGTTTGATCATTTGTTTTATACACTGTTTATGACATTTTGCCATAAATAACATGAACTGTTGGGAAAGGTAAGCATGAACATGCAAACAAACACAAGTCACCACGTAAGGTGCATGTCCACACAGTTACTAAGGCCAACTGCAGCTGAACTCATAGTGAGGAAACGATTTCATCTTGGATTATACAATAACATTCTCTATTTTTGCATAGTTTCTTTGTCTTAATATTTGTTTTAAATACTATTCTATTACATTTTGAAGTAAATTACATGAACCACAAATGTAACATAATTTCTTTTTTCATACATATTCGCCATTTCCCATGTTAGAGAGGTAGCATTAAGAGCAGAGGACTGGGCCTTAGAGGGAAAATCCTCAATTGGCACTCTTCTCTGTTCCTTCTTTTGGAAAAGTAAAAATAGGAGGGGAGGATTTCCAGCCCACCACTCCCTCCCCTTTTAGTTGCCTTTTAAGACACGCAGGAAATACGGGGGAAGTATTTTTCTCCCGTATTCCCAGGGATATATAAGATCTAGCCATGCTGTAACAACAGCCAATGGTGCCTGAACTCATGAGGAAGCAATCTCTTCTCCCATTATACAACAATATTCTCAATTTTTGCTTAGTTTCTTTGTCTTAAAAATTCTTTTGTATATTGTTACATTAAACTGCAGTAAATTACATGAAAAATAACATGAGTGTACATATCTGTAAACATGAATATAGATACGAATCACTAAGTACAGTGGCCAGCCATGGACTACCTAAATAGCCACAGCACCTGAGAGCACAGTGGCAATTTTCTAAACCACAGAAATTTTGCCAAACTAGTTCAAATTCTGTTTTTTCTAAGCCATGGGAGTTTCCAAACTACAGATTGCTGAATTAAAGATATTTTACTGTAATTGACAGGAGAGCAGAAAAGAAACTCTTGGATATGAATGTGCTGAGAAAGGTAGCAAGTGGGATGTAAGATCATCATCTTGTGGAGAGAAGGGTGAATATGCATAAAGGCTTTCAGAAAAGATGAAATGATATAGGTAAGAACAGGTGGTGAAAGTAAGCAGGCTTGGAAAAGAGGATCGTGTGAAGAAATACCATTTGTTGAGAGCAGAATGACAATAGGTGAGACTAAATGAAGCAGGGGAAAGCATGAGAAATGAGAGGTATTTACAGAAACATTGCTGGCATGTGGAAGGGAAGTGTGTAGCATGCAAAAGGTAGGAGATAAGAGGTGAGAAAGGGTAATGCATGGTGGGATGACAAAGTTAAGTTGCTAGTGAAAGGGAAGAGAGATGTATGGGCAGTACTCACAGGGAAAGAGTGTGATCGACCGGGAGAAGTACAAGAAAAAGTGGCAGGAGGTCAAGATGAAGTTGCAGGGGTTCAAAGAGGGCAAACTTTTGGGAAAATAAGAAAACAATTTAGAAGGAGGTAAATGGCATGCAAAAAATGAGAACAAATGGGAATAATGGTGAAGGGGGCAAACAGGGATATGGTAACATATGGAGACGAGGTAAATACTTTCAAGGATTGTTGAATGTGTTTGATGATAGGATGGCAGAAGTAGGGTGTTTGGGTCAGGGTGGTATGCACATTGAGAGAGTCATAGCAAGTGGTTTGGTGAAAACAGAGGAGGTGGTGAAAGCCTTCAGTACAACAAAATGTGGCAAGGTGGCTGGAGTGGATGGTACTGCAGCTGAATTACTGAAGAAAAGGGGTGACTATGATGTTGATTAGTTTGTTAGAATGTTCAGTATATGTATGAATCATGGTGAGGGGCCTAAGGATTGGAAGAATGCATGTATAGTGCCACTGCATAAAGGCAAAGGTTAAAAAAAGGTAAGTGTTCAAATCACATAAGTATAAGTCTCTTGACTGTAACCAGTAAGTTGTGTGGAAGAATGGTGACTGAAAGGGTAGTGGCATACAGAAGAAACAACGTGGTTCCAGGAAAGGTTGAGGATGTGTGCATCAGGTATTAGCTTTGAAGAAAGTGTATGAGGAAAACTAAGAGCACCAATGGATTTGTATGTGTTGTTTACACATCTGGATATAGCATATACTAGGGTTACTAAAGATTCATCATTGAGAGTGTTACAAATATATGGTGCAGGAGAAAAGTTATTAGAAGCAGTGAGGGGTTTTAATCATGAGAGTATGGCATGTGTGCACGAAGGTAGAGAAGAGTGTGAGTTGTTCCAGGTGAAGGTGGATCTGCAGCAGATGTAAGTGATGTCTCCATGGCTGTTTAATCTGTTTATGTATGGAATGGAGTGGGAGGCAAAAGCAAAGATCTTGGAAATGAGAGGCAGGTATGCAAGCTGTTGGGGATAGGGGGCTGGGGAGGTGAGTCAGTTGTTTGCTGGTGACACAGTACTAGTGGCAGATTCAAGTGAGAAACTGTAAAGGTTAGAGTCTAAGTTTGGGAGACTGAGTGAAAGGAGAAAGTTGAGAGTAAATGTGAATAAGAGCAAGGTTATTAGGTTTAGTACTCCAAAGAGACAGATCAGTTGGGGTGAGTTTAAATGGATAGAATTTGGAGGAAGTGAGGTGTTTTAGAAACTGAGATTGTATAGTCTCCCAAAAAAAGTATCAGCTACTTTTTTCATCAAAACAATGTAGCACAACAGATGAAACATTCTGCTACTTTACTGTGAGACCTGCATGATCTTGGTATGCCTGGCATTTGTTTTAAGTTTTTGAATGAGTGTGCTCCATCCTTCATATCATGTTATAATGTAGCGAGAATACATCAGTGGCAGTAAAATATATTAACATTTGTATATTTATATTTAACTGAAAATCCATGAGAAACACTAATATCCAAAACTCAGAGGTTACGTTTGGCAGTGGTAATTCAGCAAAGGAAAACAAAAAACAGAAACATTTTTATCTCACTGGAACCTCTACCAATCAATATTTGGTATGGTACGTCCAACACCTGCATTAATTACACTATTCAGCTTGTTGGGCATTGCTATTGTGCAGCACACCCAACCACTTCAAGGTTTGTCCATGGTGGTGCCAGTATCAGCGTGCCTCCTGATCCACTGGGCTACTGTGTGATGGGAAATGCCAAAGCATCGTGCTATCTCCTTACTGCTAAGGCCTACGTCATGAAGGGTGATGATGCTTCCTCATGTTGCCTGTGATGTCTCCATGGTGTTTGTCAATTCCATGGGTTGGCTTGACAACAACGACTAGTAGTGTAAATCATATACTGTTTCGTTTTCTTCATGAATTATCACATGACATGCTATGATCAAATTTGTTACATAATCAGGAGGATGATGTAATATAGAAATGCAGGAAATCATGTTTCCATTATAGCTGTCATTATAAAACACCTATACTTAATTGCAAATGATTTTTATATTGCATCAAGTACATAATAATGCATTTGAAGTGAATCGACTGAAACCATTTCAAGAAACTATGTAATGTTAAATCCCTATTTGGCAACCCATTCCTTTCAGCTGTCATATTACAAAGATGCATTAATGTGCAAAGAGACACATGATCGTAGTGGTTATACAGATATGATCACATTTCATCCTATTTCACTACCTTATGTACCACACAGTAGTATACTGTAGCAGGTATAGTATTGAACATGTGATGAAAAAAGAGAAAGGTGCAACTCACAGTCAGGAATACTGCCTTAACTAAAACTGCTGACCATGTGAAGGGGGGGGGATACTTTTTTAGGAGACTGTACATAGCAGCAAATGGAATAATGGAAATGGGGTTAAGTCACATAGTGGGTGAGGGAGTGAAGATCCTAGGAGCACTGGGAAGAGAGGTTACCATTTGGGAGGGCGAAGATGGAAAAGTAGTCTTGATGGTTTTGTATGGATGCAAGGCACAGGCTATAGATTAAAATGTGTGGAAGAAGGTAAATGAGTTTGATATGAAATGTTTTAGCACAATATGAGGTGTTAGGAGGGATGATCAATAAGCGTTAACAGGGTAAGAGAGAGGTGTAGTAACGAGAGAAGTATGGTTGAGAAAGCTAAGAAGGTTTGCTGAAATGGTTTGGACACATGGAGAGAATGTGTGAGAAGTTGACAAAGAGGATATATATGTCAGAAGTGGAAGGAACAAGGAGAAAGGGGAGACCTAATTGGAGATGTTAGGAGAGAGAATGAGATTTTAAATGCTTGAGGTCTGAACATGCAGAAGGGTGAAAGGTGTGCACAGGATAAACTGCAACAGAGCAATGAGGTATACAAGATCCAATGTGCTGTCAATGGACTGAACCAAGGCATGTGAAGCAGCTGATGGAAACCAAAGAAGTTGTGGACAGGAGGCTGTGGTTTCTGTGCATCATATATAACAGCCTAGGAATGAATGTGAGTAAATGAGGCCATTTCTTCACTTGTTCCTAACCACCTTGCTAACATGGGAAATGGTGAAGAACAGAAAAATGAAATATATAAAGTGTCAAAGGTTGACAAAGAGGATATATGTGTCAGAGATGGAGGGAACAAGGTGAATGAGGAGACCAATTTAGAGATGGATGGATGAAGAGGAAAAGATTTTAAGTGATCGGGGCCAGAATATGCAGGAGGTGAAAGGCATGCATAGGTAGAGTGAACTGGAACGATGTGGTATACAGGGGTCGATGTGCTGTCTATGGACTGAAACAAGGCATGAGAAGCATCTGGGGTAAACCAAGGAAAGGTCCATAGGGCCTGGTTGTGAACTGAGAGCTGTGGCTTCCGTGCATTACAAATGACTGCTGGAGAATGGATGTGAGTGGATGCAGCCTTTCTTTATCTGTTCCTGACCCTACCTTGCTAATGCAGGAAATGATAATCAAGTATGAAAAAAATAAACTGAATCATTTTCATGATAAAAAAATATTTCTCAATATCTAACAAGCTCTTAAAGGAAATGAAATGCTAGAGAGAGAAACCTCAAGTTTTTTGTATAAGAAACCATTGGTAAAAAAAGTTTGTAACTGTACTTTCATATTTCACTGGCAAAATAGCATTAACAAGGAATGACTGTGGTTAAGCTTGGATATTTCAAGAAAATTCCATACAGCTCATTTTTATGTCTGAACTTGTGATTTGTTTTTAGGAATGTAACCCCATTGCAAGTTGAGGGATAGAGGTAATCAAGTATGAGTATCGGGTATAAATCTAATTATTCAGCTCTTGGGATCAATTCACGAAATTCAGTGATAACGTGATAACCTAGTTGTCAAGTATAAATAATCAGTGTTCCGGTGAATCCACTTAATACACCTGGCAGCAGCTAAAGATTTTTCCTTGTAGTTCATTTGATTAGTACTGACAGGCCAGTGTGCAAATGTTGTCACTAAACACTTGGCAACTGTTAAAGACTGCTAATGAGTTACTTGTTACATGTGAGTGGTCAGTGTAGAAGTGTGATGACTAAACACTTGGCATCTGTTAAACAGCATTCCCTAATGTGAGCCTAGTCCACCAACTTACCTCGGTAATAAAGCTAAACAGGTGTACCCAAAGAGAGTAAATCCCACATCATATCACCAACTCAGGGGCTGGAGTGATGGTTTCTCTTGAAGACTTTTACACAGCTTATCTCAGACTACAGTTGGGTCATCTTACTTGCAGACAGCTAGTGTTGTTTGTAGAAGGCTCATTGCACTTGTAGACAGCACTTCAACAGGGTTCCATGGATAGCGACCTGCAGATGTGGACAAGTCGCAGCAAGAACCACCAAATGCTGCACTTGGATGATGCTGGAGGTGAAGCTGAGTGCTGCAGCAGCCTGGCATAGTAGGTGATCAAGCTGGGCGTTCTAGCTGAGTGGTGCTGGAGCAGAGTTGCTGAGCACTGCTAGGGGTGTAGCCAGGTGCTGTAGGTGAAGGTTACTGGAGCTGAACAAGCACTGTAGATGAGTGCTATTGATGATGTAGCCAGGAGCTGTTGGTGAGCACTGCTGGAGATGTAGCAGGTAGCTGCTGGAGCTGAACAAGCTGGGTGCTGTAAATGAATACTGCTGAAGGCATAGCTGGGTGCTGTAGGTGAGTGTCTGTGGGTAACTGCAAGCCTAACATTGTGCATGAGCATTGCAGGGTGCTGTAGAGGAGCACCAAAGGGTTAAAGCAAACCTCTGCCAGGAAAAACTTAAGAGCTCAAAAAGTCGAAGATCACATGATTATCATCAATGCCAGAACTAATATACATGAAGTATTTGAAAAGGTGATCATAAATAGTGGGTGCCCACATGCTTCAAGTCAAATACACCTTACAAGGATATCTGTGTTATTTCTCATAGTATGGAGTACATGCCAAAGCTGACTCACATGAAATATAGTTACACAGTTCTTATTGTTACCTACAGTTTCAGGGGTAGCAGGTGGTATGCAAGCATCAACCTGGGAGATGCTGACATCAAGGTGTCAGGAGGATTGGTGACAGCAATGCAGTGAACCAAAACCACATTGGCTGTCACATTTTCCTCTCTGGCACAAGCTGCTCTTTCTTTTCGGTTTCATATTCATGTGGATGGGTTGTTATCTCTACATCTTTCAAAACACACCTGACATCATGTAATTCACACAACCCCTTACCCTAAATCACAAATATCCTTTATCCTTGGTATAGGGAAGTAAGAAAACTACCCATGTATTTCCTGAGTGTTCATATAAGGAGATGAAAACAGGCATGAGTGTGGAACCAGAAACCCTCTTCTCCTTGTAGAATTACTATTCAAAATCAGGAACAGAAAAATGAGCTAAGCACGGACTTCTCCATGAAATGCTAAAGTTAGGTTGTCTAAATGTCCATGGATGTAACAAGGATAAGAGAAGAGATGGGTACTATGTTTAATGAAAGAAACCTGGATGTTCTGGCTCTGTGTCAGACTCAGAAGAAGGGGAAAGGAGCAGAATAGTTTTGGAAGATTCAGGGGAAATAGTCTGAGGTTAAATGTTTGGGCAAAAGTGAAGGATGGGAGTGGCACTTCTGATAAAGGTAGATCTTTGGAATACAAAAAGGAATTCAAACAGCAACAGACCATGGGTCCCTTTAAGGCTGTCTGTGACAGAGGTAGTGATATAAAATTCATAGATCAATGTGGTATGAGTAAAATAGAGAAATGCTGTACACTTTTCAGGTAGTTAAGGAAGCACAAACGATGTCAGTCATGAATTTGAAGTG
>JAUUDW010179556.1:0-14622 GCA_032361385.1 Panulirus guttatus | reverse complement strand
AGACAGATAGATAGATGGGTAGGTAGATAGACTGATAGATATATAATAGCTTTCCTAAAGTAGGAAGAGAGGAAGGAGGCCATGTGAGAATTTTTCGTTAAACGCCCAGTTCTATCCCCGACGTTCCCTAACTCAGGTAGGAAATGGCGAGGAGGTATTGACAGAGATATGTTTTATGGTAGTCTAAAGATCACAGGTAGAGGAGTCAGGATATAATACCGTTGATTATTTTTTTCTATGGCAACTTTGCTGTTGTATTGTTGATTACATTGGTATTGTAAAACCTGTCATTTATGATAACAAATGTTGGGAGCTATTTACAGAAATAATTGCTTATTGTGTCATACAATGATTAGTTCAGAATTTACCATTTAAAATTTCCCTTCAAAAGTTTCTTGTATTTCATGTTTATATATATGCATAGCTTCAGAGGAGTTTATATATATATTGTTCTGATTTTCTTGTTTGTTAATAAATGATCCAATTGGAAACTTAGAAGTCTTTCTCTCTCCTACCAGTAAGTCGAAATGATAAGATTTGTCTCCATAACTATCTTACAGGCAGTTCATATTACCATATGAGCGTGTAAGTACACTTTAATAGACCTACTGCACCAATCAAGGCAACTCTTGTGGACATCCAACCGTTGCTGCTGATGCTTTGATTCAGACCATATTTGAAACATTACACTCTGTTTAATTTCATGCATGATAGTGGATGGTGATTTATATCTCAACAGTAGTATGTACAAATGTCTTCGTACATAATTTTTATGAAAATGTAATAAGTCTATTGATTATAACGAGTTAGCGAGATGGCGCCAGGAACAGACGAAGAAATGGCTTTATCCGCTTACATCGACACTCTAGCTGTTATATGTACTGAACCGAGACCAGAACCCCCTATCCCATAACTAGGCCCCACAGACCTTTCTTCGGTTTCAGTTGACTGTTTCATATGCTCTAGTTCAGCCCATAGACAGAACGATGTCCCTTGTATACCACATCAGTCCAATTTGCTTTATCCTTTCTGCGCCTCACACCCTGCAGATGTTCAGGCTCCGAACCCTCAAAACATCTTTCACTCCATCCTGACACCACCTCCTTGGTTTCTCCCTTTCGATTTTTCTCTCCATTTCTGACATAAACACACTCTTAGTCATCCTCACCTGAAGAAGTACAAGGGAATCGATTTTTCCTTTCGCAAACAATGAGATGCTGCTGCCTAAGTCTACTTGTCTTGACGGCAATCATCGCCACTAATTGTAATGTATTGTGAGGTGATGGCCACGCCTAAAATACTGTGTGTAGTCGTTTTGATGATGGTCAACATCACCATCAATCATAACCTGAGGTCAAAGTCAAGATATGATCGTAATCTTGTTATGATGTCCACCTTATGCATTAAAGATCTCAGCTTTCTAGATCATCTGCATTTTGACGACCTCATCTTGGGATATCGTCAGCATTTCATGTAGCATTCTTATCTCTCCCTGCTGGCGGCCCTTGATGCCAAGGGTCTCACGTGTGTTATATTCATTACTAATATTTACTTTTCTATCATTGGCAGCTCCTGGCGTTCAGCACAAGAACGTGATATGTGCCTCGAAGCTCTCCTGACTGACAAGTTGCCACAAGAACGAATTGTAGGAATTACAGAAGTGTGAAGAGCCATATAACAAGAAGAAGAGCAACATACGATGATTATACGCTCGACAACAATAAGCATACAGATAATCAACAGAGATATCTCTAATGTCTGATATGTAGAGAAGACTTGAAGTACATTACCGCCAGTTGGGAGTGTATAGGAACAATAGCAAAAGAGGCAGAAGGGACAGCACTGATATCAACAGTAAAGTGACAGCAGCATCGAAAAGATACGCTAACAACAAAAACAAAGTCGAACCAAACAGAGGAAAAGCTTTTACCACGAGTGAAAAGGACCGTAGTTAATGTTTCATGCAAACTGGTCATAATGTACATAGAAACTGTGTTATCAATAGCCTCACTTAGTTTTTACTAGCACCGTAGTTAAGGGTTAAAGTAGATGAACTGTTAATGATATATACATGAAAACCCCATAAGCAAGACAGACTCCAATATACGTGTGTGTAAATATATATATATATATTTTTTGCTTTTTCAGAAACCATGTCCTCGGACTTTAGTAATGATAGATGTGTTTCCTCTTGATTGATTTAAGACTGCTGTTTCTTTTATGATGAGTGTCAGTGCACGAGTAATAGACTGAAAGATCGAGAGCAAACATAAGTACCAGAGAACAGTGCCAGGATCATAATCTTCTGGGAAGTGGATGCAGAGGGACTACTGAACTGTTATGTGTAAGAGTATTGAAAACATCAGTAAGTTGGGAGGGTTATAGATCGTAAACCCCGGGAACTGCCGTGGTTAGCCATTGTGTTGGGATGCAGTATTTGGTGTTTAACTGCGTGTGGGTGATTAGGATGCAAAATACCCGTCTTTCTAAGGAAGGCAAACACGAGACCAGAAATCAGTACATTCTCCACCACTAGCGGATTGTGAGCAGGTCATCTCACTACAGTTAACTTTCGGTGACCCGGGGTAGGTTGACCCGAGAGTAGAGCACCACCCATCTTTCTTGTGCGCATCTCAAGCACCACATCTGCCGGGGGGTCATTCCCTCCACCTCCTCGAACATAAGAGGTTTGTTAAACGGGCGTGTCGCCTGCGGACCGCAGTATAATCACAGTGCAAGACTGCATCATGGAGGACAAACAGTTAACGTGTTCAGAATGTCAAAAGACCTTCTGTCGTAGGAGTAGTCTGATGCGGCACATGAATGTCCATACAGAAGGGAACTCGTATGAATGTTCGTGTTGCCTGAAGACCTTCTTTCGGAGGAGCAGTTTAGTTCGGCATATGAAGCTTCATACAGGAGAGAAGTCATATAATTGTTCCTACTGTTTAAAGACCTTCTCTCGGAGGAGTAATTTAGTGCGGCACATGGAAGTTCATACGGAGGAAAAACCACATGAATGTACACAATGCCAAAAGACCTTTTCCCTCAAGTGTAATTTACAGCAACATATGAAAATTCATACAGGGGAGAAGCAATACGACTGTCCAATGTGTGAAAAGACCTTCTCTGTGAAGGGCAATTTAATGTGCCATTTAAAAATTCACGCAGGAGTGAAGCCATATGAATGTTCACATTGCCGAAAGACCTTCGCTCAGAAGACTAAATTGATAGGGCACATGACGCTTCATACAGGAGAGACGCCGCATAGTTGTGAAATCTGCCAAAAGAAGTTCACCCAAAAGAATAATTTAGTAAGGCACATGAATGTTCATACAAAAGAGAAGGTGTATGAATGTCCAGAGTGCTCAAAGGCCTTCTCATATAAGAGCAGTTTAGAGAAGCACATGCCAATTCATACGGGAGAGAAGCCCTATGAATGTTCATATTGCCCAAAGACCTTCTCGCACAAACGATACTTATCGGAGCACAGAAAAGTTCACACAGGAGAGAAGCCGCATGAATGTCCTCTCTGCAAAAAGACCTTCGCGCAAAGGAGCCATTTAAAGAGTCACATGAACATTCACACGGAAGAAAAGCCATTTGAATGTTCACAGTGCCTGAAGACCTTCTCCCAGAGGGGTAGTTTAACGCAGCACATCCGAGTTAATACGAGAGAGAAGCAGTATAAATGTTCACAGTGCCAAGCGACTTTCGCCAGTAAATGTGCTCTTATGGTGCACATGAAGACTCATGTAGGATAGAAGCCGTTCGACTGTCCACGGCGACAAGCGATCTTTTGCCTCGGTAACGCTTTGGCCAAGCACATACGTATTCATGCAGGAGAGAAGCCTTGTGAATATACACAGTGCTACAAGAGATCTCCCCGGAGGAATGGTTGATTTCGAACACCACATGGCTGTTCATACAGATGTGTCCACTGCATGTTCATATGATCGCATAACATTTTTTTTTTTGAGGAGTCCACAGCGTATTAAATGACTCTGCACACATTTAGATGCAAGCGAATACTTAATGACAAAATGAGTATGTATTTTTTTCTTTTTGTGTGTGTGTACTCTTGAAAGTTGGGGCAGAAATGAATCGATACGAACGTTCACTCTCCTATGATACCAGCCCAGGGGGTTAATACGGTACGGTGTAAAGACATTCACACAGGACAAAGGACAGGTGGTTGTTTAAAGTGCTAGAATACTTTCTCTAGTACGAGTCTCACATTGCATTACATGATAAGTTCATAAAGGAAAGAAAATCATGTGAATATTCAGTCCCAAAGTACGTTCTCCATTCTCTAGGTGGATATTTTTAGCCAGGCACATAAACGATTGTGCAGAGGATTGGCAACAGGATTTTTCACAACGCCAAAAGACTTTATTTCAAAGATTGAAACCGTGTCACATGTCACTCTGCCAAAAGACCTCTCTTACAGATGATTTGGTGGAGAACATCGCGGATGTTAACGATACAAAATGTAGTCAGTGTTCTTCCCCAGATGCTCGTCCAGGAACAAATGGACGACATTGATACGATTAAGGAAGACTTCTTACTCTTGCTCAGTTAATTTTCCGTGTGGAAGATAAAGACCTTCCCTCCACTAATAAGAATACACTGTAACCCAACACATAACCATTCTGGGGTTTACTAGACGGCGAAGAAGCGACTAATCTGGGAGACAAGGAACGTTACTGTGGATCTCATGAGGAAATAATTTAGTTGTGGTCTGTTCCAGGAGACAACTGAGATCTCTTTCATTTATCTAAGTATAGTGTTGATGAATTTGTAAAAGAAAACCACTCTGGACGCGCAAATATTTTGCAGTGACCGATTTTGTTAAAAAAGGTACTCCTACCGTAAATGGTTATGATGGATTTGTTAACGAACTAATCAATTTATCACTCTCTTTACTTTATATATATATATATATATATATATATATACACATAATTTGTGTGGGAGAAAGAATACTGATCACATATCTACTGCGCGCGGCAGAAGGCGACACAGAGGGTGGAGTTAAGGTGGGGTCTGGAAATTGTCCTCTCTTGTATCATAACTTTCTGGAAGTGGGACAGAGGAAGGTCCCAAGCGATAATTTCTCATCAGACGCTCAATTCATCTGTTCACGACACTCTCTCGCTATGGTAGAAAATGGCTTGCAGGTATTAAAAAAGAAGTATGTATATATGTTAAATGGTAAAGGCTTAGGGAAAAGGTTATTTACTGTTGTATGTTTGACATGGCAAAAATTTGACTGATGTATTGTTGATGGTACCAGTGATGTTACTCTTTTCAATGCTGACAAAGGTTTGTTGATATTTAGGCAAATAGTTATCAGGTCTGCCATTCAATTGATTTCTTCACAATTTATTCATATGATTGCCTTAAAATGATTTCCCCTGTTTCAGTTTTATATTTTCGCAGACCATCATTGCAATTTTATATTTTTGTGCGCATTGTTGCTTGTTAATAAATGTCCCAGCTGGAAACCAAGAAGTTTTTCTCTCTCCTGCTGTTATATCAAAATAATAAATAAATATTTTACCTTTATAACTTGGTTGCATAAACTTCGTATAAGTGTATGAAGTTATGGCACAAGAACATGAGAATGGGAGTACACTGAAGTAAATCTACTGGACCACTGAAGGTAACTAGTGTGTCCATTCTACCCTTGTTATAGACGTGTGTATAGATTTATGTGTATGTTGGAGTCATGTAGCCTGGCTGGAAGGAAGTGTGGACACCTGAAGAACTTTGGACTCGCTACTGGATTAAAAACCGATGCTGTATAAAAATTATTCCTTTATTACTGATAAGCTACGTACAGTCAACAAAATAATCAATGACACACTCGCCTAGAGTTTCATTTTAAAATACAAGGCGAGGAGTTCTGATATATTCTCCTGGATCTCACCACGTACTGGTAAGCGTTCACTTCATACTTTGCGATGACCATGCACAAGACAGAAGAGCTATTGGGTACAATTAAGAAGGGCGAAGATATTTTCCTACATCGGAATTACCAGATACTTATATATTTCTGTCGTTTACTCTCTTTTATATTGAAAACTTTGTGTTTTTTTATATATATGATATACTGAATATCTGATATCTGAGGAATCAAAAGTAAAAAAGAAATGAATATATTAAAATGAAACTTACAACAATAAAAGAATATTGGGAATGGTAGACACCTTTCAATTTACATTTCATAACAAAAGCATGCAGTTATACTTCAGTGTAATCTTTACATTTCATTCATGTTTCATGGGAATTCTCGTTATTATATCTGTATTCCATTCTCTGTAAGTTCTTGTTGATGTACCGAATGGCTACAGAAGTCTGTTTTAGTTACACTTTTTTTTTTTATTCACATTTGTATTTCTTAAACATATCTGGTCGTTCATGCTCTGACTTTCTACGATTATATTATTCTCCTGTTTCACTGAACAAATATACTTTTTGATACTTGTTTCAAAGATTTAATTCAAGGGACTCAGCATGAATGAGGCATTTTATAACGTATAAGCTATACAACAAATGATTAATAGTACAAATCTTACCTATATAACCTCATTTCGAAATTCGTCGAACTTATGGGTATCTTTCACACACACACACACACACACACACATACACACACACACACACATACACACACACACACACATACTCACACACACACACACACTATAGCAGCCGCCATGGCGGGAGGAAAAGCATGCCCTAATCAAGGTCACCTGGGATATGAATGAAAAATAAATATTATGAAAAAAAAGAGGATGTAGGAGATTAACTTGAGCTCCTCCGGTGTTTGCAGAGCTGCTTTTAGGAGATGGAAAGTGTACAGAAAGAGAAAGAGATAACAGAGGGAAGAGAACTCCTCAGCTGCGCTGTTCGAGAAAAGGAGGAGGTATCATAACGGTCCATCGTCGAGTGGTTGGCCCTCCTCAGAATAACAGTAGGAGTGGTGTCAGTCGTGCACCATTAAGTCCAGGCCATTATCAGTAAGACACAGGAACACATCTCTTCATTCCTTTATCAATCTGACCACCTGCCTTCACTATACATTCTGTTTACATCAAGCCAAATGCACTTTCTGGTTTTATTAGACACGTAAATGCACTGTTGATTCAATTGTATATATCTGCTAACCAATACGTTTAGATCTTTTATGATAATTGTGTAAATTTTCCTTTCTGTATACCTTATGATGGTTTCGGAGGACTTCTACCCCTGTAACTCAGTTGGGTGCCAGGCTGCCGAGTTGGTCCTTTGTTCACTTAGGTTCTTGGTGGCACGTGTGGTAGAGCCAAGTAACCATCACATCTCGGCTTGTTTGGTACAGTTTGTAGGTACAAGACCAGACACCTTCTGAATTTCTTCACTGAGCAGTCTACAGTGGGAAGGACTCTTGACAATGTATTAAAACTGATTAAGCCCCAGATGTTTGCATTTGTTTCTCATTGTGCTAACTGATGGTACTTTACTAACTGATGATTAATAGTTTCGTCTTTAAGGAACTACTGTTTTGGAATGAGGTTTGGGAACTATGCATCCTAGGATTTTCCAAGAGTATTAATCATGTTACGTCTCTCCCATCTGCACTTCAAGGGGTACACAACCTCCGTGCTCTCAAATCGTTCCCAGGACATTTTATGTTCAAGTTTCAGTGCAGACTGTGAAAGACCTTTGCACACTTTCTGGCTCCCGTAATTTCACCTGTTTTGAAGGGCGATGTTTATGCAAAGGAATATTCCAATCTGGAGATGACAGATTCCTTGAAGTACGTCATCTATGGGTTCACTTCCCCTTTCTTGAAGATATCTTTTTTGTGACGGCCTCATCTTGGGATATCGTCAGCATTTCATGTAGCATTCCTATCTCTTCCTGCTGGCGGCCCTTGATGCCAATAGTCTCACGTGTATTACATATAATACTAATGCTTACTTTTCTATCATTGGCAGCTCCCGGTGTCCAACACAAGAAGGTGATATGTGCCTCCGAGCTCTCCTGACTGACAAGGTGCCACAAGGATGAAAATACAGCATTTGCAGGTGTGTGAAGAGCCATATAACGAGAACATACCATGATGATGCAATCAACCATAAAAGAAAAAACATATAGGATCAGTGAAACAGATTTATAATGATTAGATATACAGAAACAGCATCCAGAGTGTCTGGGAATAGTAACAATACAGACGAAAAGAACAGCATTAATATCAACAGTAAAGTGACAGTGATACAAGAGTGATGAATCAACGACAAGAAGCGACTTAAAACTGTTTGAGGAAAAGGTTTTACCACAAGTGTGATGGACCGAAGTTAATGTAGTTGATATAAAGTGTTCATTACATTCAACAGTACTATTCTGTCATATGCTGTATTTCCTTATAACTTGATACTTCAAACAGTTAAACTGTTCATGATCAAAGCACTTGTAATGTCGTGTTATGAAGTCATATCCTCTCTTCAGTTATTCAAATCGTAGACATTTCCATAATCAGTTAATCATCTGAAACTTTCTTACTTTCATTTTCTGCATTTTGTGATGACTGTTTGTGTAACGTAATACGTCATATGATCAAAAGCAGACCATACACCAGGGGGTGGCTGGTCTTCAGGGAGAGACACACGCGAGACCAGAAGTCACGACTTCTCCACCACCCGCGGGTTCTTCCCACAGGAGGTAACCTTGCTTGAATCGGGCTAAGTTGGCCAGCGAGTAGAGCACCACTCACCGATCTTGTGAACTTTACATGCACATAGGCACCTGCTGGGGTCGTTCCCCTCCGACTCTGTTGTGTGTGTTCAGTCCTTGAACATGCTGTAATGGGTGGTCACGGGCGTCACAGCTGGATTTCGGCAATGTTACATCACAAGATTGCGTTACGGAGGTCACACAGTTAAAAGTTCCATGTGAGACAAGACATTTTGAACCGACTTCAAGCGTGAAAATGCATTCACGCACAGGTGACAAAAATTTTAAGTGTACCCTATGCCAAAAGACCTTTTTCTTTAGGAGTAGATTAGTACGTCACATGAAAACTCATACTAGAGAAGAGCCATATGAATGTTCCCTGTGCCAAATAACGTTCTCACTGAGGAGTGCTTTGGAGACTCATTTGAGAAGTCATCCTGCAGGGAATCCATATAACTGCTCGCATTGCCAAAAGACTTTTAATAAAAGGGCTTCTTTCGAGATTCACAGGAGAATGCATACTGAGGAGAGACCATATAAATGTACACAGTGCCCAAAGACCTTCAACGAGAAGGCTTCTCTAGCGAGTCACAAAAGAGTTCATACAGGAGAAAAACCATTTAAATGTTCACTATGCCAGAAGTCTTTCTCACAGAGTGGTACTCTAGGGCAACATATGAAAGTTCACACTGGAGAGAAACCACACAAATGCTCACTTTGCCCAAAGGCCTTCTCCCATAAGGGTAATTTAATGTCTCACATGAAGGTTCATACCAGAGAGAAACCATATAAGTGTTCCCTTTGTGAAAAGACCTTCTCTATGAAGTCTCACGTAGTGGAGCACTTGAACGTTCATACAGGAGAGAAGCCATATCAGTGTTCGCAGTGCCAAAAGACTTTCACCAGGAGGAGCAGTTTAGCGAGGCATTTAAAAGTTCGTACAAGAGAGAGGACATTTAAATGTACGATGTGTCATAAGTCCTTCTGCAGAAAGTGGGATCTAGGGGAGCATATGAAAGTTCACACTGGAGAGAAGCCATATAAATGCGCACAGTGCCAGAAGACCTTCTCCCGGAGGAGTCAGATAGTGTGTCACATGAGAGTTCATACTGGAGAGAAGCCATATAAATGTCCGCACTGCCATAAGGCGTTCTCTAAAAGATATACTTTGGTGTTGCATACGAAAGATCATATAGAACACGAGCCATATGAATGTACAGAGTGCCAAAAGACCTTTAGCCTTAGGAGTAGTTTACGGTGGCACATGAAATCTCATGAAAGGAAAAAGCCGCTTGAATGTTCAGAGTGCCAAAGGACATTCTCTCGGGAGAATCAATTAATGGAACACATGAGAATTCATACAGGAGAGAAGCCATATGTATGCTCAGAGTGTCAAAAGACTTTCTCTGCAAAGAGTTATTTAGTGCAGCACATGAAATACCATACTGGGAAGAAACCATTTGAATGTTCCCATTGTCTAAAGACCTTTTATGAGAAGAGTCATTTAGTAAAGCATATGAAAATTCATACAGGAGAGAATGAGTTTGAATGTTCACAGTGCCTAAAATTCTTTTCTCAGAGGAATACTTTCGTACAGCATTTGAAAACCCATACGAAAGAGAAACCGTTCAAATGTTCATATTGTGAAAAGACCTTTTCTTGTGAGGAATACGTAATGCAGCACATTAGGGTTCATACAGGAGAGAGGCCATATAAATGCTCACACTGCAAAAAGACATACACTCGTAGGGGTAGTTTACTGTGCCACATGAAGGTTCATACGAAAGATATTCCACATGAATGTTCATAATGTTAGATTACCTTCTCTTGGAGGAGTTCCGAATTGGAGAGGAGCCATTGCTTAAATACCTCTCCACAGAAGAGCACTATAGTGAGCCTTATAAATGCTCAGGTAGGAGATAAACCATTGACACGCTCTCCTGCACGAAGAGACCTTGGAGAGTAGGGGGGGATTAGATAACTTGCAAAACAAACAGTTCTACGCTTTGTGCAGAGGCAGTGCAGACTATTCATACGCGAACGAAACCATATGAACTTTTTTTTCAGTGCCAAAAGACCTTCTTCCAGGCGGGTGCATGAACCATCAGTTTAGCTATCTATGCAACAGCTACGACACATGAATGTTTTCATGACCATATAACCTCTTCGGGAGGAGGAGGAGTCATGTGTAAGAGAGACGCCAGAACGAAAGTTTCCAGTGTCCAAAGACCTTCATTCACGGCAGTATTCTGATGAGCCAAATTACAACTCACAAAGGAGAAAAGCCATATGAATGTTCACAATGCGAAATAGCTTCTTCCCCAAGGCAGTTTTAGTGCAGCAAAAAACACTTTTCATGGAAGAAGAAGAAGACAGGAATTTTCAGTTTTCCAAAAGACCTTCTTACAGAGGAGCACTGCAGTGGACCAATCGACAAGACATACAAGAGACGAACCAGGTGAATATTCACAGTACGAGAATACCTTTTGTTGCAGGCGTCATTTTGTGCAGTAAATTAAAGTTCGTACATGAAAGAAGAGAAGTGAATGTTCAGTGTCAAAAGATCCTCTCCCAGAGGGCAAAGTCAGTGAATCACACGAATCATCCTGCAGGAGAGAATCCAAATAGACGTTCACATATTGCAAAGACGTCAGAGAAGGGCCATGGTTGCAAGATTGTTTAGAAGGGAGTGGTGCCATAATGTTTACCACTCCCAAGGGTGTGGTAGGTGAGTATGGATGACAGAAGCCATGTGAAAGTTTATTCTATCAACAGGCCTTTCTGCAATGCATTTGACTGAAGTACATTTACTCTTGCACGGGAAAGAAGCCATGCGAATTTCAATCTAAGCCTATAGTCTCTTATACAGAAGCATGCAATTTAGAGTATGGCTGGTCACAAAGAAGCCAGAGCCACAGTACCTAACGACCTTTTCTTTCCCAAGGAAGGTAGTTAATGCTTTACATGAATAATCACTGAACAATAACAACAACTATGATAGTAATTAACAATAATAATGATAAATATTGAGAGCTACTTTGATAAATAGTTGTCTGTTCTACTATACTCTCATTTCAACACAATCTATTAATCTGCCTTGCTTTAAAATGATGCTTATATTCTAATCATATATTTTCCATACTGTAATCTTATGTACTTGGTGGTGGTTCTTTTAATCAATAAATGGTCCAACTGAGAGCCGATTTTTCTTCTCTCTTCCCTACAAGTTCCTCAAAATGATAAATGAAATTCTTTACCCATAACTGGACTGTATATATCACATTACTTTACGAAGTTAGGACACATAATGTACATTTGACTTGAGAGTACACTGCAATAGACCTTTTCCGCCCATTCAAGAAAGCTCCTTGATAAGTTAGAAGAAGCCAATGATGACACTTTTCAAAGCACTAATACTTTCTTAACAGGAACATTGCTTTCTGTAATACCTCTCGGGAGGACAACAGTGTAGAGCTACAGAGTGTGCATAGGTCATTTCCAGCCAGCTGTAACAGTCAAGGACCTAAACTATTGATAACGACTGTAAACACTGATGCAATAGAGTCTGAGCTATTGACGGGAGGAGTAAAACCATAAGTGACAGACACTTGGGAAATCCATGAAAGACTTGGTACCAACTTACACTTAGAAATGATTGCTAAATAGCAACATTGGCATGGAAAACTAATTCATTACCACGAAAATCAACAGCTTCTTCTTCCCTTACACGTTGAAGTTTTGGAACTTTCTACTTTCTCATGCCTTTCCCAGTAACTATGACCTAACACATTTGGAAAGACAGGTATTGCACTTACTCCAAAATTCGTAAATGCTTTCCCTTGTCTTTTCTTTTATTCTCCTTCATAATTCTCTCTATAGTTCAGTCAAGGCCAGGCCTTGATGTGAACTTTGCCCGTAACTAGAGCCTTCAACATTCAAACACAATCAAATACGTGAACATAAACAACCAGGGTCCAAGAAAGCTTAACACTGCCTGGAACTAAAAGAAACGCAATAGACTTTATGCTCGAGTTATTTCCTAAGGCCCTGGATTAATATCTGAGTGGACTGGACCAGCCAGAGGGATACGAGGGCTACGTTGGGGCCTGAGGGGGCGCCTTGGCCTCCAGATATCTGACCGACCAACGAGACGACAGAGTTAGGTTATAACTCCGAGGCCAAGTTGTGTCGCCAAAGGACCCCCTCCGAAATCGATGTAGGGTATGCATAAGTTATAAGGTATGCTCGGCCTGGTACCAGGCTGTCAGGGACGGTGTCCCGTTCACCTACGTTCAGGGTTTCATTCCTCTACAAGTAGTGGAGTTTATGCACCCGAGTCTGGAGTTATTCTACACCTCTCAGCTCCAGTGTTTTGGAAGAACTTTTCAAGGCGTGTTAGAGAGTTATTTTTTCGGGCCCTGGTCTCTTCGTGTTTTTTTTTTTATTATTGTACTGATTGCGTTTTTCCTTTCATTATCATGACAATATTACACAGGCATCCGTGCCTGTCGTGCCAACAGGGAACAAATGAAAGTTCATTCAAGGAGACTAGCCATATGTTCGCATTGTCAAATGAGCGTTCATACTGGAGAGAAGCCATGTGAATGTTCAGAATGCCAATGTGCATTCTCTCGGAGCGTTCATTAAGTGGCGCGCCGACCTAATATAGAAAAGAAGCCACGTGAATGCTTCCAGTGTCAAAAGGCTTTTTTATTTCCGGGAGAAGCACTTAGTACAGCACCTAAGATATTATACGGGAAGGTGCGAAATGTGGCCAAAATCCTTCTCCAAGGGGAAGCAGCTCAGTGCAGAGTTTGATGTCTATACAGAAGGGACGTCACGTGAAAGCTCACTGCCAAAAGACTCTCTCGTGTCGTGCAGTACATGGAAAATACTGGACTGGAGAGAAGCCAAACGAATATTCACATTGCCTGAAGACCTTCTACCGGCGTGGTACCCTGACAAACAATTCGACTGTCTGTGTAGGGCTGAAACTACACGAAACTTTTGATTATCAAAATACTTCAGCGAAGCAAATTTAAAGTTCTTTTTGCAAGAGAGACGCCAAATGAGTGTATATTGTCTCTCTAAAGATCTTCATTCACATGGTAATTCTAGTGAAGAGGTTACTCTTCATACAAGAGAGAAGCCATGTGAATGTCCACTAGTAAGCAAAAACAGCTACGTCCTCAAGGAGGGCGTTCCAGTGTAACGCAAGACTTTTCATGCCAGTAAGAAGATACATGAATTTTGAGCGAGCCAAAAGACCTTTTCTCGGAAGGGTACGTGGGCAGAGCAGTCGAGGACAAGAACAAGAGAAAAGCCACAAGAATATTCACTGTACGAGACTGCCTTTTGCGGAGGTGTCATATAGAGAAGTACGTTAAATTCAACAATAGAGGGGAGGCAACGTGAATTTCCATTGTCAAAAGACCTTTCCTTCGAAAAGGCAAATTTTAGCACATCACTTGTCATGAAGGAAAGGATCCACATTGACGCTCTCATTGGGAAAGGCCCATTGGAAATATCCTCGGCCACAGGAATGTTCACAGAGGAGAGCAGCCTCCCCATCACATATCCTCCCTCTCTCACCTTTTCCACCCTCTCTTCCACTCCTCCCTTCGCCTCCTTCCCAACACTTCCACCCTTTATAGCCTTCCATCCCACCCTTTTACGTAAAACTTTTATCCTAACACCTCTCTCCTCTCCCACCCTCTCCCTTCCTCTCCCACCCTCGCTCCTCCCCTCCTCTCCCTCCCCGCCCATATCTCAGCAAAATAGGTTAGTTTCTCATCACAGTTTCCTGCAGGAACGAACAATTAGAAATTCCTGTCACATCTCGTGCGAGGGAGGGGAGTATCCCCCCCCCCACCCTAGCCGATAGATTTCTCTGCCAACCGT
>JAUUDW010179555.1:0-22612 GCA_032361385.1 Panulirus guttatus | reverse complement strand
GGAGGTCCGCCTGTGGCCAGTTATCCAGCTGGGCAAGGCTGTGGCTGCTCCTGTCATATTGGAATGCAGCGAATCTTATTTTATAGTAATACTGGTATGTTATACTATAGTAATGTTGCTACCGTATTTTATAGTAATGCTGCTATGTTATTTTTCTTTTTTTTTAGGATTTCTCAACACTGTAGAAGCCAGAGAAGCTTATCGTCTTTCGCGTCAGAGAAATAAAATAAACATTATCCAACTCCATGGATTTGGTCTAGAGAAAATAGGCAACCAGGTTTTATGGCAAGATCATCACGTTTCTCTCCGTTGCTGGAGCAGAACAGTAGTATTGTTAAGACACTGGGGAATCAACAAAATGATAGTGTGACATACACATTGCAGAAGCGTTTGACAGGTTTAACTGTGGTGTCACAGAAGACTAAATGCATGAAATGGTAATAACTGGAAAAGTGATTGATCGCAACATATAAATCCGGCAGTATCCAATGCCCCCACGAAAAAGTTCTGTTCGTAAAGGAAGTGCGTACTTATACCATTTTTGTTTGTCATTTTCGTATGTGACAGACGTAGACACATTCCAGATGAACATGGAAAAGAAAAAAAAATCTGGTAGGCCATTGATTCTGAAATTTTCTTTCTTAACGGAAATGTTTCGAAACTTCTGTTATGACGGAATCGAGGAAAACAATAGTCACGCCAAAGACTGTTGGACAGGAACGAGCTCCATCTCATTTATATTTTGAGACCATTTGGGGTAATGCCCGGGTAGTATGAAACCGTGCGAGTAATAAATTGCCTGAAAACATAACAGAACGCCAGTTGCCTCTGCAATGAAGATCCTATGAACCAAAAGAGGTAATCCAGGTGATGATGCTCATCGAGGCTATGTACTGCCTCGACCTGAACACTTGCGTACTAAGATCACATTCCTAGGAAGGCAGTTTTGCAGCTTTAGAAAATGTACGAAGACTGTCTACAGCCCACAGTGAGACTTACAGATATAAACCACTGGGGACGACAGAGAACACGGTGTCTGTACTCCTTAGAGGGCGAACTAGAAGAACATTATGAATTACGCTCAGAGAATCCTGGAAGACGTTGATGAGTTTGTAGTTGTAGTCAGAGGAGCGCGTTGAGGTATGTATGAACAAAGTACTGGCTGTCCACCATTGGAGTATATGGTGCACAATAAACTTGCCGGGGCTCCCGGCACAAATCAGTCAAATCAAATCCCTACGTCCTGTGCAATGCTCTTAGGGCCCGCTCATGGTCACAGCTTTTGACGCGGCAGATAATTCAGATAGATTTTGTATTAATTTTGGATTTTAAGACATTGCTTGTGGACGGTTGCATCGTGTGAGTTGTGTCCCGTGTTCGGTAACTTTTTTTTATTTTCTTTTTAAGAAAATTCTCAGGGCTGGGCACACACAAGTTGCCGGTAACTAAAGTTATGATTCGTTGAGTAACGTACCGACCGTAGCCTTTTTTTCGTGATTCATGGAGGGCGATAGTGGGAGGTAGAGCCGTTATCGTTCTTACTGTGTTATTACCAGATAAGCGCTATCTGATATAACTGTGGTGGTATAAAGGGATAGAACAGTCGCATTATTATGGTCACGATCACCGTGTCGTGATCATCGAAAAACGACCGTAGTAGTCAGTACCCTGTGATTATGTGGTGAGTGGGACAGCTTGATTAGCAGGGTACCGAGTGGGATTTACAGCACCGGCAGCACAGTTAGTCTACAGTCGCTCTGTGTTTGGTGACCGGATGGAGGGAAAATCCTTACTGTGGTGAACGGACGCTTGTTGTGGTGTAAGGTGCGTCACTGGCTGGTTTTGGTGAGATTAAAGCGTGTTCGAGTGCGTTGCAGGATAAGAATGTGGTGGAGAATTCAGCCATGAAGAAAGCTACAGGGAAAGTGGTGGAAGTTGTTGCAATAACGAGTCGTGACATACAAGTGTATCACTGACTGAGGAAATGGAGATCACATGTCTCGGAGTTAATGGAACCAGTGGCTGAGAACACTTTGCAGGCCTTTAACACGAGCCGTGGCATCAAGTGAGGGAGAGGAGGTAAAACGCATCCTGGCCTCATGTACGTACGTTGCCGGAGATGCTGGGGATGAATTATCGTATTGGCTAAAGTTACGATACTGGTGTAGAAAGTTTGCCATTGAAAGAAAAATTTTAACTTCAGACACTTGTTTGGCTGAAAAAAGAGTTTTTTTTCTTTTTAGACTCTGTGACGTGAATTACAAAGTTCTTGGTCCATGGAATCAACCGAAGCGGTAGCTGGCAGTGTTAAATGAATCGATGAGACCGAGTCTAACTGCCATCTTCCTTTTAGTGAAACTTTAAATGGATGCAGGGGATATGTTTGTGATTTACATTTTGTTTATCATCAAGAGCTCACAGCGTAGTTAGTGAGTCACAGACTTCTGAAGTCTTCAAATAGAATGGTACAGTTAGACATCAAACTTTAGTTTGGAATGAAAAGTAAAAGGGGAACTATGTTATTTTGAGGTTTAATTTGAGTTTATCTTTAGTGTTGCAGTACGGTTTTCAGGGACATTTATTCATATTATAGATGCTGGGGGACAGTATCCTGTCTGCGGAGATTCGAGTTCCTTAAAGTATATTGTTATTGTTCCGGGAGTGATGGTGTCAGTTATTAGGAGAATGTGGTTACTTGGGGACTTGGGTATGTTTTTGTTGCTGGAGGGTTAGTGTCAAGTCTAAGGAGACTTGTTTCGTATAATATATTATTGTTACTGGATGGATGATGATGTTTTATGAGTTTGTAGTTACTTTAAGTGTGTTGTTGCTGAAGGGATAATATTTTATGAGCCTGTAGTTACTTATATTATGTTCTTGTTGCTTGAGGGATAATGTCAGGTCTTAGGAGCCTTCGTTAACTGCAATAGACACAGTGGAAGTTTGAAGTATAACTGAAAATTATTATATTACTTTACAAGAAGTTACTGAGTAAGTCTTTGAAATATACATTTCAGTTTCATTTACATGAAATATATTGTTGCCATTGAGGGTTGGTCCCTAACCTTTTAGAAGACTGCAGCCGCTGGAAATATTTCGTGGGTGTTGGAGGACAGAGTGAAGTCTCAGTTGATACTTATTTATCATGTTGCGAAAGACAATATCAGAAGACTGGCATTATTAAACAGAGTGATGCTGTTAAGGGGCACGGAAATGACCGACTCCTTTGGAAGTAGAAGTCCTTAGACGAGACTGTACACACTTTCGTCGCCTGACAGTGACATTCACTGGCAGTGTAACAACAAATATGGGGAGTCAGGGAACGCCGTTATAAGTTGTTTACATATACATCATGTTTGTTAGGAAGACTGTTCTGCCTTCTCAAGTAGTTCCGGGACCAAGCTGTTATGTTGCTGCTGCTTTCACTGAAACTGTTTAAGGCAGCAGCTCATAGGCCCACTTATCCACCACGTCCTTGCTGGGCTGGCAAAGTGTGTACGTAATAGTCTAGACCTTTTGTTATATTCCCACTAAACAGTCCATATTGTGTATATGGCTATAGGCAGTTTGGTTACCTTTAGGAGTCACCTCATTTGATTCACAGTCAGCAGTGCTAACCACAACACTACATAAGCTCTTAGTATTGTAATTGCTGTACCTCTCTATGTGTGTTTTTTAAAGTTCTGTTCCTTTTCTGTTGGAGGGAAAATGTTTGTTTAAGGAGACTGTAGATACTTGATAGGTATGAAAAGGTGATGGTACGACAGTTTCAGGTCTCTGTAGTAATATGTTCTTGGTGAAGAAGGGATGGCGTTAGGTCTTAATGAGATTTATAGTCTTATATCATTTTAGACTTGATATAGAGTGTTTATAGCATGTTGTATAATAGTATATACAGTGTTTAGCGTATTACCGAGTCTTTACTACACTTCCTAGTGTAGCTGAAATTTCTTAGGTGAGGCAGCATATTTAAGCCTGATCTGTATTACAGCTTAGTATCTGTGCTGCCTGTCATTACAAATTAACATATACGTACATAGATTTTTTAGTATTTTGAAGACAGAGACATGGTTACATTTTTAAATTTAAATTTCATATCGTTAGATTTTTGGGGAAAGATTTGTCATATTGTGAAATATATATTTTGAATTCCGTCTGACATGTATCAGTATGCCTTCCAGAAATATAATGATTTGTACTCTGCCCAGAACTTGCCATCTGCTGATACATGTGCAGTGTGCAGAAGTTGCCACTGGTCGTGCATCTGTATTTTTATCTCTTCTGCAGCCGTTGTGCTGATCAGACTCGGAAAGTGCGATAAGCTCGCTAAGAAACACATCATAGTACACATCTTCGATACAGTATTGTGTAATCTTAAATCACTAACACTACTACAAATATAGAAAATGCGTAGCCATCTCTCACTTACTCCACACTTTACACATTCATTATATACTTCTATCCTCTTGTTCGAAGGAAGTGTTTCATAAACAGATATGTGAAAAAAGAACTTTGCTTATGCAACTATAGTCATAGAATTTGTTTTTCCATATGTTTTGCCAGTCAGACACCGGGATACATATCAGTGACAGTTAATCTACGTACGTCGTTTTCGGTTGGGGAGAATTTGCAAATTTCATATATTTTCTTAAGTTGTCTTACATCAGAGTAGTATGGTATTGTTACCCAGGATACGTTATCTTTTTTATTATTAATCAGTGATTATACTCACGAATTGATATCAAGTTGATAAATGTCTTGCAGAAGTTTGCTTTACTGGTTTGATATAGCAGGAAAGAGGAGTTAGATTTATCAGTTGCATTGGACCAGTTCTTAACACCTAATTCAGTATTCCGATATTCTTTTGTAGTGCAACATATCTATTATTATGCTGCAACACTTCACAATTGGTTGCCATCAAACACTCGGTATTATTCGTTAGACAAAATTCCTCTTGATAATTGTCTTAATCCTGTTTGTTGGTATATTGAAATAGTTATGGGTCTTCGATTCCTTATTATGACAAGAATTCCCTCTTTATGCTAGCTCTTTAACATTTCCACGTTGGAAATTGAGTCACTGTTGTTGAAAATTGATGTTTATCCTTAATGAAAAACCCAATGGTCTGTTGCTATTTGAATTCCTTTGTACAGATACAAGTTGGTTAATCTTCCTGAAATTCTGGTTAAGGTCTGCGGGAATACCAGCCATCACTGGTGATATGCCGAGATGCGTATGGGTGGATAGCATCAATACCTTCAGTAACACTGTCTGCAGTTTCATGGACTACCTGTTCTATTACTGTTTTCCATTTGTTAAAGAAGTAATCATCTGCATTGTTGTGCTTAGTGTAATAGATTGGAAATAGTATAAAGATTTGCCTTTAGTATTGTTCAGTACTTTCCGCTTTTCCTAATTTTGTTGAGTGTATTCATTAACTTTTCTCTCGTATGAATAATTGGGAAATACCTAATGTATTTTGTTCTGTCTCTGAATTTTGATTTCGCCAGAAATTTCACTTTATAAACACTGAATGGTGCGGTAAGGGTGAGGGCCAATGAAATCGAAAAGTGCAACAGTTACAGGAAGAGAAAATGTTGGGAACATTTGGGATCCAAGATTGTTAATAGTGATTTGTGTGCTGTCATTCGAAACGCAAAGGATTGCTTAGTGGTGAAATTTTGATAGGGTCTGGGCAAGTACTTACTGGATGTGGAGGTTCTGTTGGCCTGTTGATTTGTGCCGGGAACCCCGGAAAATTTATTGTGCACCCTATGCTCACCCTGTGAGCGGTAGCGCAAAAGGTTACAGGGGTCACAAAGGGTCTTAGTCAGATCCCAGTGGGTTGATATTACATAGGATGTTACAGATCATAACATGTATTTCATTACATAGCCTCCAACAGTCTAGCAACACGACAGCTCGATCCCACACTGAACATCAGGAGCGGAAGGGCCTTCAAAGACTACCGTTAGCTGTGTGGAAATTATATTGCATATATAAATCCATAGCATCTGCATATTGCATTTCAGTCTGTGTTGTAATAATGAACCCGTATTGTTTCTGAGACACTTTGTCGAAAATATGTAGAAGAATATTTTTTACTTGAATATTTTAAACATAATTAGTATGTAATATAACAGAATGCTTTCATATTTACTTACTTTTTGTTTTGAAAAATTCTCGTAAAATCTCAACACTTTTTTGCAGCTCTTGTCTGTCTGAAAAGCTACCGCAGTGTTTAATTTCCACATTCTTTTTCATGGTTTACAGTTATGAGTATATTGTACCAACACCATTTCATGATTTCGTAAACTATCTGGTAAAGGTTTACAAAATGTCGGACAGTCCTGCTGTTGCAGATCTTTTTAATAACCATCGTTTTTTCTTGATTCATAGTTATTTTCGTATATAATTAAGCTTAGGTATACTAATATTTCATGGAGTCCCTGATGGGGCATACACATATATATCAAAGGAATATTACATCATTAACATCCGTTATGAGGCTTAAAATCCTACATTTAACATTCATGCCTCTTTTCAAAATTAAAATGTATACTTTATGAATAGAAATTCTTCCTCGTTGATTTGATAAATCTCATCAGTTTATTACTGTTTGAACGATAATTCATAAACGTTTTTTCCTGATGTATCGTATACTGAATCATTAACACATCAGCATCAATTTGCTCTGCATGTGACAAAATCTGGATTTGTTTTGTACAAAATTTACAGCAATACTGTGTAATGTTGTAATATGAAAAACTTAAAAAAATTTTGTTTCTATCCATTTTACAGTTAACTTCAAAATTTTGTCTATTTCAATATTGTTTTTATTAACTGCTTTAACCAGCTGTTTTCCAGCAGCATTAGTTCCTAGACTTCTACAATCATATCATATCTAAGCTGGTACAGTGTCGCAGTCTTTCTCCCTTTTTCTACTGTCAGCCAGTGTTACCTGTGCAGACCGTTCAGTACTTCCTGTTCCTCATACAGAAACGTTCCATATTTCACTTCTGTACATTTCTGCATCAAACGCTGTTTCCCATTTTCCAATTGTCTTTCACGTTTTCTTCTGTAGCCCTTCTACCGTCCAGAGTTAGCTCTGTTGATTGGCCCACTTCCGTTTCTCCTCACATACAAAAATGACTTCATATTTTCACTTCTTTGTGTTCCTGCAACAACAACATGAAATACTTTTCCTTGTCTTTATTGTCCTGGAGTGTCTCTTGTAGCTTTATTGGCAGGGACTCTTATGCTGTGTCCTGCACAGGTTTGAGCGCCGAGAGAACCTCGTTATGAAGCAGGTGACGAGCGTTGGTTTACGGTGAGGTAGAGACAGCGTGACGTGGTGCTATGACTCAGCGAGGGTTCCAGGAGGAGTTCCAGGAACCCGTGCGAGTTACCTTCCTCCCGCTGTTTTGGAAGGCTCGGCTCATGACTGTACCGCCCTCCCTTCCCGCACTCGTTCCGTGGTGACTACCGTCCTCTTATCACACACTAAGCCACTGTACCTTCCCGTATCAAGACCCTCATGTCCCTTCATCCCGTACCGTTGTTGGTTTTTCTTCCCTCTCATCGTAACATTGCCAGGCCTTCCGTTTCTTGACTCTCATTCCCTTGATTTTTCAACCATATCATCCCTCTCCGAGTTCTCTCCCTCCTAAACCTTCCTCATGTCATGCGCTATTGTTGTGAGGGCAGTGTATCACATGACTCATCTCCAGTGTATTCACCATTGTCTTCTTTGGGTACAGTAATTTGTGGATTATCTTCAGATATTCTCGCAGGAGAATGGAAAACCCGAAAGAGAGTTTGGAACATCTGCACTGGAACGACGATTTGGGCTGGGAACCTTTCCCTTTCCATTATTACTGAACACTTGTCTCCAGATGACATAGTGAACTTGCATCTCTCCACGGCCCGAATGAAGTGACGGTCTGCTGGCTCCTTGGCGGAACAAATCACTAAGTATCCTAGTTTTATCTGAAAGCTTACTGCATCACTTGTACGTAAGAGAGTCCTTCTCGAGGATAAGGTTATATATAGATTTGATTCCTGATCGCCGCTAACCTGGATGGGAGGATGGTTTGGGTCACTGGGTCGTATGGCTGGTGACCGTACTGAAGAAACTTGCATCTACGTTACCAGGATATGGTGCAGAAGGCAGATGTCTCGATAAGTCTCTCAGTTACAACTCCTAAAGACCTGAAGAGTAGCTTGACACTTCGTATTTTCAAAGGGACGAAATTGCTTTGTGTGCTTATTTAAAAATTTGTGCGTTATAAAAATTCCGGGAAACGTTTTAATGAAACGGCAAGCGGGAATAGTTTGAAGGCCTTGCATACTTGAGTTTGAAACCATAAAGATGTTCCAGTTAAAGGCGAAAAAAAAGATTAATTGTTTTTCAGTGGTTACGAAAAAAAGAATGCCAATTATTAGAGCATTTTGGTCGGTAAGACTATCGGTACAGAAATAATCTGTTTATCTTCTGCCTTGACCAGTTGTAGCAAAGAAACAAAGACAATGAGAAAAGTGAATTGTTCTTTTCTTTCACTGAAAATTCCAAAACCTGGAGCATCCGGGGACTTGGACCCCGTAGGTATAATGTCTCTGTCGATAACAAACATACTCATGACACTGTCACAAAGTTGAGGGCAAAAGTCGGGGAACGTTTAGTATTAAGATGCACACACATGAGATTGTGGGCGAGGGACAGAGGGAAAAGACAAGTACTTGGGGTAAAACTTGACAGCCAATTAAATGCTGGCTCACTGCGCATCTACTGCCAACCCACTCGATACCCAGGCGGATAGTACGATAACATACCTCCCGGGTCGGTGGCAGCTTGATACCTACGAGAGAGAGAGAGAGAGAGAGAGAGAGAGAGAGAGAGAGTCTTTGTCTGAGACCAGAAGCATGCAACATAGATGGTATCAGAATAAAGAGATCTGAGTTACTGGGAAAGGCTAGAAGCCATAAGTTGGCCCAACATGGAAGAGAGGAAAGTGAGGAGGTTACCTGATCACGACCTTTTAAGTTTTTATACTTGATGTCGTAGACTATGAACAGTTCTTCGGCAGATGTGGGGATGAGATAACCAGAGAGCAGAACATGAAATAAAGCAGGAAACTTGTTAAGATAGATGTAAAGAAGAACTTTTATAATACAGGAATGGTGGATGAATGGAACAAACTGAAGTGGGGACAACTAACAGAAGTTTAAAAGGTGGTACGAAAGCGGAGAATGTTCAAAACATGGGCCCCACGGGCGTTAAGCTACCTCCGCTTACAATAGAAATAGTTGAATTACACACCAGTATAATAAATAATGAGCCAAACACATCCCAGAGATGGGGAAGTATTAATGATGGGATAGTTCAGTTACAGAGATATGGACTTGGAGAATTTAGATTCTCATGGAGATATAAGGTCATGGAGAGACAAGTTCTAGTGTATAGTGAGAGAAATTTCCTGTATCATCATGGGCTGTTACACCACCAACTGTAGATCTCATCTTAACACACAATAACATGGTAATTGAGGATATCAGGTATGATAAACCAGTTGGCAGAAGTGATTGTGTAACACTTTTGTGTAAATTTGTGGAAAATAAGAACATAAACAGAACAGATAGGAAAACAGACTCTGAGAAATATAATCATGAAAAGAACGCAATTAAAGGATGTGGGAACGTTGAATCCTGTAGCCATAGTATAGGTATTTGTCATGGACTTGGAATGCTGGTACCATTCTCTAGAAATAGAGAGGGAAGGTTAAAAACATAGATATTATAAAGATGGGCATTATTAAGATTTCAAAAAGGCAAAAGAGCAAAGATGTGATCAATAAAGGAGGTACAGGCAGCAGTACGACCACCCAGATTTTGAAGGGTATAAGAGAGCAGTGAATGATTACAGCAGGATGACAGGGAGGAACAGAGAAACTTTGAGTAGAATGTTGTGGACAAGGCAGTAGATAATGCAGAGCATTTCTTTAAATTCATCAGGAAAAAATTTTGTTAAAGAGCAACTAATCAGGCTAAAGGTGACGTACAGGATGCATGCGTAGATCAGCGAGGAGCTGAACGACAAGTTCAGAAGCGTTCTTCCAGTGGAAGACATTGCAGCCCCAACACCAGTGAGTTGCACGGAGGAGAAGGTTTTTGATGGAATTGAAGTTTCCGTAAGATATAAACAGACTGCCAAAGAACCTTGACCCATTTAAGGCTTGTGGTCTTGATGAAGTTTCTCCATATGTTCTGACGAAATGTTCAGATGCGCCTGAACTATTGTTCATTATGTCGCAGGAGGAAGGTAAACTGCCAGTCGAATGCTTAACATCCTCCTGCATGTTCAGGTTCTGATCCCTCGGAGCATCTCTCGCCTCATCTATACGTCCATCCATCGGCACTTCTAACTCTCCCCCTCACTGTCCTATCCATTTTTGACGAGGATATCTCCTAGTCAACCTCTCCTCACTCGTCCCCTCGACATGTCCAGACCATTTCAACACACCCTCTTCAGCTGTCTCAACCAAGCCCTTCTTTTTGTGTGTATACATTATACGAGTGGCTATGATTAAGGCAGTCAGTTGCCAGTGCCGTCTCGGGTACCATTAGAAAAAAAAAAAGCCAGAGCCCCACCTTCTTCGGTGAGATGGGCGGTGTCCCTTCGGCTGCAGCAAGGTTAGCCAGACGCGTCAGGAGGCGGGCTGAACTCGAGTGGAATTTGTCGATTGCTGTGTAAAGCGTATCCCTCCCTGGGCAAGGTAGACTGTGTTCCTCTACCTACAGCAGGGGTAGTGAAGTGCGTCAAGAGGAGGGAACACCTAAGTGGTGTTCTCCGGGTCCCGTGGTACGGCGCCTCCCTCCCTGGGTGAGTTGGGCGGTGCTCCTCCGGCTGCAGCAGTAGTGAGGCAGCCACACTCCCTCCCCGCCGATATTTCCTGTACCTGCGACCCGCCCTACGAGTCTCTGTTTTCCTAGGCAGGGTTAAATGTCCCCGGGGAGGCATTACAGCCACGACCAAGGGAAGGGGTTGAGGGGGGGGAGGCTTGGGTGAACGTACCTACCCGCATATTATGTTCCAAGAAAGGCAAGGTAAAGTTAGAGAGAATGGGAAGACAAAGAGAGGGAAATTAACGACAGAAACAAGAAAAAGGAAAGTAGGATAATGGGAATAGAAGTTGCTGCTGTGGGAGCTTCGTGCCGAGGACTACGGTACAAGATGTAGTTACTATGAGATAGTACCTTCCGGCAGCTGCGGTTTTCCTTGTACAGTTCCGTTAGAATACATTGTGTACATAGTACTGGGGACCATCGGACTACGAAATAAGTCAGCTGTAGATTTTTTTCCCTTTTTGACATAAGACGTACAAGAACGTCCTAATCAAAAGCTGCAGTCACAATGTGCGTAACGAAGTCTTAAAACCCACGGAAAATGTTGAGAAAATGTAGATCCAGTTTTCACAGCCCCGCCCTACCCCGTCCAGCACAAACACGCGAACCAGGAGGAAAGCGCATACTCTGCTATTAGTGTGTGGTATTTATACTTAATTCTTTGATGTTATTACGACTCTAGAGACTGACTTAGTCTCTCTCTCTCTCTCTCTCTCTCTCTCTCTCCTTGTATCTATTTATTTATCTGTCTGTCTATCTATATGTCTGTTCATCTGTCCATGTATCTTTCTTTCGACTCAGTCAAGTAAGGATGCAGAGCTAGAACAACGCCAGATGTGATAGCAATATTCCATACTAGGATCTCTCGATGCGTCAATGAGGCATGTGGTCACGTGCTTCCTAACCCTGGCGACAAAGATCTCACTTGGTCGCTTAATGTTTACACACCGCACACACGCGCGCGCGCGCGCACACACACACACACACACACACACACACACACACACACACACACACAAGCTTCTTGTTTCCCAGCCTGCTCCGTCCTGTTATATAAATGATTCGGGAAGAGTTTGTAGTTTTATTTAAGGAAAAAGGTTAACCATTTTCATAGAATATTTGCTGGCAATAACGTCATTACAACATAGTTTCTTAAACACAGTTTACCGTACTTATACCTTACACTGGTTTACGTTATACTTTACGCTGGCTTCAGCGGCAGTTCCATGACCCTGCACATCATTCCACTATCAAGCCACCCTGGTGAAGGCCTGTTCTGTCAGGGTGTTTGATGCAGCAGTTCATCTTGTATTATCTCTAGTGAGGCCTTGTTCTACCAGGTTGTTTGATGCTGCAGCATTGCATTTGTTATCTCTTGTGCAGCTTGGTTTTTCTGCGCACCACGAGGAACCTGTTCACTTTGTCTGACAAGTCCAAAGGTCTTGATACTTCAAAATTTTCTCGGTGTTTGGTCTAACTACTGTATGCCCCTGTTATGTATTTTGATTTTTCTTGTATTTCGTGGGGCACTTATGGACCTCAAGGACCTGGTTATAAGCGGGTTTATGGTGTATTTCTGGCGTCTCTGCACTAGTAATAATGTTAGAGCTTTCTTCATGTCCTTGCAATCAAGATGTTTTGATGAACCGATGTTGGTAGCAAAGGACATTTGGACTCACTATCTAGCTCAGCAGTATTTGCGAATCCGTATGGTGATGTCAGATCACATCGATATTCCTACCAGGAGAGAATACCGTAACTGCATGTGTTATTATCATTGATCTTGATTCTCAGGTTTTGAAAGATCTCATTATCCAGCCTATCATCATCTGACCAAGCGGGGAGTTCCGCTGCCCCTGATGGAAAGGGACGTAGTGCTGCGGGTGTGGCTCTGCCTTTAGTGGAAGAGGACGACTTATCAGTGGATGAATTTGCACCACCTGTAGCTGTATTCTCTGACAACGAAGTCACCAGATATTATCACGATCAACCTCTGGACGCATCTGGCAATCCCGTTTTCGTTTTCTTTATTCTGTGTGTGTCTTAATTTCTCCCTTCTTTTCGTAGTAAAGGAACGGAAGAAAAAATCATCACAGAACATAGTTACTTTTAGCGACCCTCCGGACTTTGTTCAAATCTGTATCCGGGTAGTCACGTCCCACAGTCTATTGTATAAACTTCGTTATTAACGAATGTATAAGGAATAGAAGGGGAACAAATACAGTTCCCAAGGGAAGAGAACGTTTGGCAGTGAAAGCAGTGGACCTTGTGCTGTTAAATATTACCCTCTAGAATCTTCAAGTCTGATTATTAAATCGATTTAGCGTTCTAGTTTTCCCATTCATTTCCTCGTTGTGCCCTTGTGTGCAGTCAGTCCATAGTCACATTTCTGAAAGCCTTTGCGAGATCTGTGTGAATAACGTCAGGATTCTGTTACCTCGATAGCTCTTGGAAGTTCATTGTAATGCTCCGGCAGGATCGTCCTGCTCTTAAATCCCTGCTGGTACGGGAGGTGTAGGGTGTTTGTGTCTATGTATTCAGTCATAGGTCTTCTTATTTTTTCTCTGTGACATGAAATGCTAACGGATTTAGCCAGTAGTTTTTGCTTTCATGAAATACTTTTACTGTCGACTTCATGTTGAGCAGCTTTTTTGGTATTGTACATACTCTCTGGGATGTTCCTGGTGTGTAACTCATCCTCCAAGTAATGTTGTGTCTTTACTTTATTTCCTCGGAACAGAGCTCTGGGAGACCAGACCAGAGGCAGAAAGCATTGACTTGTTGTTAGTGGGCTTGCTGGAAGTTGGAATGGAGCAAAATTGATTTCTTGTGTTGCTCGGGGAGAGCTGTGCGTGTGTGTGCATGCGTGTGTGTGTGTGTGTTTGTGTGTGTGTGCGGGTGTGCGTGTGTGTGTGTGAGAGAGAGAGAGAGAGAGAGAGAGAGAGAGAGAGAGAGAGAGAGAGGAATTGTGTTGGGTCGTTCAGTGTGGAAGGTGTTTAATGACTCACTGACCACTGGTTCGTGCTGGTTTCTCGAGATTTCTTGCATGCCTTTACTGTTTCCCATGTTTGGACCGTGTACACGGTGAGCCAAAGCTGGATGTAGTTTTTGATTTTCTCTTCGCAAAAACAGAAATTTTTTTTTTTCTTAATGGTCTGCTCTTGCTCTCATGTTTCTCCACTAATCAGTATCTTTGCTTAATGACATGTTGCACTGCAACGGGCCAGCACGTTTGGTATGATTATACAGCAGCAGACCACAGACATGTGCTAATTGGGTGCTCTTGACGGAGCGTCACTGGAGCCGTCCACAAGCAGAGACAGAAAAGCACTGAGGACTGTGGAAATGCTTTCTTGTACATCTGAGAAATAGGAGATGAGTCACAGAGCGTCGTCTGACATAAGGCAGACAGACATTAATTCACAGCTGAATGTCGCGCCAGCTTCGTACCCATTGTAGGGAGACGGGAGGCGAGGTGATGGCTTCATTTTGGTGTTGGGTCACGTCCCTGGCCCTACAGCAGCATGACGGGTTGAGCTCCCCTGCAGCCGCGCGCTGTTCTGGTGCTCAGTGGAAGGGGATCTGACCGAGCTTGGACCTGTTCTGTCTGATGGAAGGGGATGTAGTAATAGGAGTGTGGTACTATAGCTAGTGGAACAGGACTTAGAGCCGAGTGGAATTGTCCTGTGTATGGTGGAAGAGATGTAGTTGTGGTACTACGTCTAGTGGAAGAGGACTTAGAGCTGAGCAGAATTGCTCTGTCCCGGATGGAGGGGACGTGTTTGTGGGAGGGTTGTAGCGCTACACCTGATGGAAGAGGACTTAGTAATGGGTGCATTTACACAACCTCTGATGGATGAGGAATATACTGCTGTAAGAATCCTTGGTAATGAATGGATGTGTTCTGCCTCTGTGTAGAAGACGTGCCACTGTATCAAGTGGAAGATACAGATATGGCAGTGACTGTAGTGAACGTGGAAGATGTTCTGGGGGATTTGTTGCTACATCTTCTGGAGGTGGATGTCTGTTGGAAGGGGACGCAGTAGTGAAGAGGTAAGCGCTGCCTCTGTTCCCTGCAAGGATGTGATAAAAGATGTCGTCGTGGAATGATATGTCATTGTTCCTTGTGGGGGAAGGAATAGTATTGTAATCATGTGGCTTTGTCTAGTGAGACGGGACCTGGTGTTGGATAAATGAGGCGTTTCTTCTGATAAAATATAAGTGGTGCAAGGGTAATGGACTTATTCCAGCGGAGGGAGATTGAGTTGTGGGGAGATGTGGTATCAGCTAGCGGAAGGATGCAGTGTATTAAGAGGACTTGGCAGGGGCATGGTCCTGTCTTCAGGGGAAGGAACCATGTCAGCGGGATTATAACACTTCGTCTATTGGAACACGAGTAAGTAATCGAATACTAATGCACTGCCTTCGCTGGAAAAGGATTTTACATTACGTGGACGAAACATAGGGACCTTTAGTGGAGAGGGGCGGGGCACAATAGAATTGTGGGGCACTGTAGTTTTTCGAACGGGTCATAGTAGTGGACAGGTAATGCATTCTTTCTCGTGAGGGTAAATGTAACGATGACAAAGCCTGGCACTGCTCCTAGTGGAAACGACAGTGATAATGAGGGAGCGTGGCAGGACGTCTGGTTTATGGGACATGAGCAATTCGAGTGTATGGCACTGCTGTAGTGTAGAATTGTAGCGGGAAATTGTGACACACCCTAACGTGTAAATAAATGTAGAGATAGGCGTTTATGTTACTGTGGGTGACTTTTCCACTGACGAGGAGGATTTATTTATGGAAGAATGCGAGAGTGCCACCGATGGAAGAGAATTGGATAATGGAAAATATGACGTAATTGTAATATTACACTACCAGCTAATTTTGTGGCAAATGCATATGATATTACTTCAGGTGGAAGAGACTGTAGCTGTAGACGCTTAGGAAACTAGCTACATTGGTGAATGGAACAGAATAGGATGTACTACTCCGTTATCCGGAAGAGGACGCAGTAAGGGCAAGGTATACAGTACAGGAAGAGGATATAGTCTGGTCGAAGCTCTGCCTTAAGTGGAAAGTTATTGTGGATCAGCAATAAATGTTTAGTCGTCTGATTTAATTTGAAATCTATCTCAGCAGTAGATGATGAGATGCAAAGGTTATGTAATACTGTATCGAGTGAAGAGGGCAGGCAGCATATGCAGATCTAGCACATCATTCCACCTTTATGTGAGTTACTGACGGGAAAACAGAGTTGTGTGTTCAGAGAAATCAAGCAGCAGAACCAGAAAGAGAGAGAACCAGGTTACTGGTAATACAGGCAGCCCGGGCGGGGCACAGGATCTCCCTTTCCCCTATGATATAATGGTCCGGGGTCCAGTACACTCACGTCTCGTACATATATCCTCATGTGCGCCACATCAGCTCACTTCTGGCAGTAGGTACTGCCGGCCGCATGTTAGGTCCTCCTCACAGCTCATCCACAAATAACTTCTGTTGTGTGTCGACCCAGGGAGCCAGGAGGTTCCGTGTGTGGTGGTGGTGCAAGGTGGGGGGTTACACCTCATGACACCCGTCACCTGCCTCGGGTTCTTGGCACCACAGTCTTGAACTCATCAGCACAGGAGTCTACTTAAGGAACCCCAGTTGCCACTTTCACAGTTCTTGCAATAGTCGCCTAGTTAGTGACGGATGGGCCGCATACATAGTGAGGATGTGCGTGGTCTTAGAATTATCCTCAACACTTGACGAAGTTGTTAAAGATTTTTCTGTCGGTGGATGTTGCTTGACGTTGACGGTTTCAACGACCTTGGCAGATGGTAGGGCCAAAGCCCAGTCAGCCAACCTTAGTGACGATAGTCTGCTTCCCCTCACTTTGCTACCTCCTTCGAGTGTAAAGATAGTTCGGGTTGTGTATTTTCCAGTAGGGGATTAGCATTCCGCCCGGGCTCTTGGGGTAGAAGACCCCAGAAGACTTCACCAGTCACAGGCATCACAGACTCAGTATATAACATTATTTTAAAGTACAGTAATCGCATCACATCCTAGGAGAGGTACGGATCGGTATGGATACTAAATCACCCGGCGTAACACACGCCACCATGGAGGCTAGCCCAACAAACCTGTTTTCACTAGTAAGCGTTCAAGGTTTGAAGAGTTCAACAATGATTCGTCTGCAGTACAGTAGGAATCACTCTTGAGTGACAGAACACCTGTGTGTGTGAAATGGTTGACTGCAGAATTGCTCGTAACATGTAAGACATATTCCAGTGAGAAAGAAAAACAAAAGTTCCAGACTGGAAATAAGAAAACGGTTCCAGTGTAGGAGGCGGAAACGTCTCGCAAATTTGGAACAGCCGCAATTCACTCAGTAAAGGAAAGAAAACCTTTTGAAGGAATTAGAGGACATAAATCATTAGCTTGAAATATCCTACGAGAATTAGGAAGAAGAAAGAGCTGTTACTTAGATGAGCCCAAAATGTTGATATTCATGTACAAAACTTCATTTAAAGACCTCACCGCCATCCACCCACTGTGAACAGAAGAGAACATATACACGAAGGTTTATCTGGAGATGAGTGAGATATCTAAAGCAGCATATGAATCGGTGTTCAGTAAGCCAGAACATCAGTCCCCTCATGTTAAACATGACTACGAGAGCGCATTGAGGCTTGCATTCTGCGCTGAACATCCTGTGAAGAAAGAGCCGTAGACTTTGCATTGCAAAATCTGAAAAAGATTTTCAGAGCAGTGCCAAAATCCACCGGCTTGTACTGCTGACTAACACTTCAGTAAGATATTCGAAAGTGTCCCAGTAATAAAGTTGACAGACGTTATGGAATCAAACATTTTACGTAACCCAGTTTAACGTGGTACCATACCGGCAAGATTAAGCCTGTCTCAGCTATTTGATCGCTTCGATAAGATTATAGAGGCGCTGGAGAACAAACAACCTTTGACGAATGTGGCTACGGTGTTATAACGCACTGAAAGAGTAAAGCGCGACTAGAACGGAAGTCTCTGTAAAATACTACCTCAGGATTTAAAGACAAACCATCGTAAGATTTTTTGTTTCATGTTAGCTGAGACGGCACGGGCAGCTGAGGTCCTAATCAAGGCCATCCCATTAACGCTATATAAAAATGGAGAAGATTCAGTCCTGTTATTGTCAAATATGGGAGCACGTTAATGTTTTGACACATACTTGGGTACAGTCATTCATTTCAGTTCAATCCCTCTTCAGCACATGATATACCAAAGCCGTGTTGAAAATTTTTATGTATGTTGTTTTGGAGATCATCATCATAAGTGTCCAACGATATGGTGGAGAAGAGCAGTCCTGATGATGATGGTGCTAGTGTGGTTTAGTGACAGACGGTGATGGTTGTGGGTGCCGTGGTGTGTGGGACGGTGAATCATGGATGCTCCACACAGCTGAAGTGTGGCGGTGCAGTGTAGGAAGGGCTAGTGCTGACTGGGACATATATGGAAGCGGAGTGACTCAGGGAGGCATGCCGGGACATAGGCAAGATGCCCGTCGTGGTCCGGCCTTATCAAGGGAAGACTGCCACTCCACGGAGCCACAGGCACTCGGGGTGGACCTCTCTTATTATCAGAAGGTGAAGGTGGGCCCAAGGACCTGTGGGGTGTCGGACCCCAGCTCTACCTCTTCTCCTTCCTGCTACAATCCCCTCATTCCTGCTGCTCCCATGAATGCTGAGCCATTTCGGGCTACATGCTGTCTCTGGGATTGTAGTAGTATTCTAGAAATGGTTGATGATGACACAATATATAATAGATTTTTTTGTGTGTACTTTCATGTGTTTAGGAAACTTCTGGATGAGAATCGTTTTCTCAAGGTCTCCGAGTGAGCTGTTTAAACTGGTGGTAGCTCCTCTGTTGGTAAAGGTCTGTGATAAGGTAAATGGGAAACTGAACTGTTTATTGATGGATACTTGCCTAACAATGTTAGTGAAGGACTAACGATGTCTTGTTCCACGTAGTTGCTATGTTTATTGTGGAAAGATGTCTGAGGTTTGCGTCATGAGGGTCGCTGGTGACGCAGTGTTGTAGTAGGACTGATGTAGTGTCTCAACTTCCTCGTAATGTATGCTTTTTAAGAAGTGCAGCGTGGAGTGTTTTGACCCGAGGGAGCATTATATATACAAGTGTCTTCATTAAGTCTTGATTAAACTTTTTAACTTTGTGAGTCTGGGACACGCATCTCTAATGCATGCAATAGGAGTAAGTGGTAAAATGGGAAGATCGGAGTTACATCCTGGTCAACAGATTACAGAAACGTAAACCAGGCGATATCTGGTGCCTCTAGGTAAGACGTTGTTCCCCAGGGGATTGTACATGCACCACTGGTGTTTCTCATTCTTAAATACGACACTGGGCAAACAAATGCGAAACTGATTCGTGTCTGTAGTTTCAGATGGTACCAAAATCAGTATCAAAATATTTCAGTGGGTCACTAATAATTAACATGATGTGTAATGGAGTGCATCTTTATAGAGAAAGTACGAAGATGAAACACATGTGGAGCACTTGGGGCAACATCAGTATATCACGGAACAGGAGACTAAAAGATACAGGAATAAAAGTGGCAGTTGACCTTATCTCCAACGAGCAACAGAAGGCACCTGTCGTGTCTTGCACTCTCAAGACTTGATTACTTTTAAGGGCAGACGTAATTGTCGAATGGAATATGTGTCGGTCATTAGGACTAATAGCTGTTGCAGTAAATTAGACTTTAACTCGAAGGAGCGCAGGCTGGAGGCAAGTGTAGCAGTTTCCACATGGAAATTCATGCCAAGTAAGGTTTCCAAGTTATACTCAGAAATTAAACTTAATTGCAGTTACTGGCACGGAAGGTAATGAAATAACCCAATGGAATAGAGATGTGCTATAAATGTAATAGCAAATTTTAGTGTAAATACGGGAATCCGACGCTATCATGTGCGTTTCCCACAGGAATACTAGGAACATGCAGGATTACCCGGTTGAGAAACATAAGAATTCGCTAAATGATTACCAGCAAAATGCAAGTGATCGGTCACGGGTACGCTGAACCTGCGGACCTTGGCTGAAAGAACATAGTTGATCATAGAGACTTGTCCGGCCTGGTCCCAGACCAAGGTGTAGAGGCAGAGACAAGCCCCTAAAATCGACGTAAACACAGTGTACAATACTGGACTAGGGAGTTAAGGTAACTTAGATGTTTAAAAAGTATTTGGTAGTCTGTGATGTATTTGGCTGTGGCCTGTGTGATCCCTGAGGAGGATACATGTGTGGCAAGTTGCGGTGGAGAAAGTGTGACAGAAACCACGTGATACTTGTAGTGTTCGTTGTTGCCCTTCATTTTGGGGACATATTCATTAATCCTTCCCCATGTTCACTGTGCTGGGACGTTGGTCGTTGTGTATGATTACAGTGAACAAGATCACTGTTGGTCCTTACACGAGTAATATCCTGCAGCTGCTTTTGTCTTTAGAAAGACGCTCCCTTCCTGTTGTGCACTTCCGTTGCCCTTTAAGTACCGCTCCTTGCCTACAGGAAAGGAGGCGACAGTTACAGTTGTGTAGTGATCGATTAACTGGAAGTCGAATTAGCCAGTTACACTCCGGTAGAATCTCAGTCAATCTCTTCCCGGTACAGTCCCTGAGCATAGTGGTACGATTCTTTGGTATGATGACCTGATCTTTAAGGAGTAGGTCACGTAACATAATACACTAGGGTCGTGCCAATGCGCTCAAGGGTTTAGATTACCTGAGTTTCTGTCGTTTCTCTAACTGTTGTTTATAGTAGTTTCCCCCTACAACCGTTGATCTTACTTTATGTTGTGAGTACTAGTGAGAACCTCGTGCCTTTAGTATGATATTATTTGCATGTGAAAAGAGAGAACTTCAGCTGTGTTAGGAAATAGAAAGGAACGAGTTTGGTCACCTGGGGTTGTGTGGCGTATCGATGACGTAAGCGTGACGTCAGCACAGGAAGCTTCGCCCAGTTACTTCGCTGTTGATACCTCCGTCGGACACAGACGAATTTGGCGGACTTTTTATGCCGTCATTTCTTACAGTATATTTGTAGAGGAACTATTAACGTGACATTACGCCACCAAGGCCAGTATTGTCGTGAGAAGTGAATATAGACTCGGTTCAGGAGAGCAGACACAGAGGAACGGTTAGTTGCTTCAGTGTGTGGGAAATGTTATGAGGTTAGTGAGGGAGGGAGTGTTATTAGTGGGGTGGCGCAGGTGTTCCGCCGGAGACACAGGTGATGCACCACTCCCTCCCAGCCTTACCACCACTCCTGTTGCTTCCACCTCTTCCTGCCGCTACCATCACTAAGCCCACCCATCCCTCATACTCCTGCAGGATGCAGCTTGGGACGGAGAGGCCAGGCAGGACGGCAGTAGAAGCAGGTTGTTAGTGTGGCCGGCCGACCGTTGAGTTGAGTGTTCCCTCCCTCCACCACTATCGTATTGTTGGAACGTCTTGTGGCCGCGGGGCTGTGTGTGTGCCTGCGGGCGGATAGCCAGTGTGGAGTTAGACGGTGGTGTGGACGGAACTCCTGCACCCACCGCCCCCCTGCATGTCGTTGAGGGTGCAGGTGTGTGTGTGTGTGTGTGGAGGACCCGCGGTGTGTTCGTGCGTGTGTCGGTGTGTGGGCAGGGTCTCTGGGAGCAGGGCAGGCTCGGGTCCTGGGTGGAGGAGGAGAGGAGTGCTGTGGGCGGAGAGAGAGGAGGGTCTGGTAGTGTAGGCCGCGAGACTCAGGCAGCGGCAGTCAGTTAAGTCAGGCGGTGTGTGGCGGGTGCGGTGGTGTGTTGGCCCCGCAACCCTTGTACTTAGTACTCCAGTGTAGTTAGTGACTGTTTCTCGCTGAACCCGTACTCTGCCTCCCTCTGCTGCTCCTGTTACTGAGGCTAGTGTCAGCCCCACCAAGAGACGCTCCCTGCTCTCGCTCTCATGACAATGTCAACGCACCACTACTACAAGGACCGGCTGGGCTTCGACCCGGCCGAGGCCCGGGAAAATGGTACCCGGGACGGGCACAACACGGGCGCCGACTTCAAGACTTTCGGTGGCTACGAGGAGTCCCTCAGCAAGTTTAAAGGTATAGTCTACACCCTCAACATCTACCAGTTAATAGGTAGGCTGGACTGGCCGCGTGCATGTCCTGCACTGGTGTGTTGCGTGCCGTGGACCACAACCTACCTGCACCACCATACCACTTGCCTCCTCCTCCCCTTCACTACCACTCACCCCGTGGTACTTATTTTTTAGTTAATAACAGCAATAGCAATGCATTGATTGACGTATGATATTAGTAAAGAACTACCCTTTCACTTCTCTCGCATGATTTTTCCTCAGAAATTCACGTGTGTGTTAGACGTAACTCATACAGCTGTAGATGTAGTTCTGGTTTGTATTTGTTGACTGCATTTGGTTGAGAGAGGAGGAGGAGGGACTGTGGAGTAGTGGTGTGAGTTTGTTGTTTACCTGTAGCTGGCAGCAGTAGGTGTTGGTGGGGGGTGGGCGGTGCTCTGGCTGCCTGTTGCTGCTAGGTTGGGCCACCTTTCCCTGCTCTCCTTCCCACCTTTCCTACACCCAGCTCCTGCTGGGGCTACAGAAGTAGTGTATACACATTTTGTTGCTTGAGAGTGGACTGCTAACGCTAACACTACGTTAGAAGTCCTGTTGAA
>JAUUDW010179447.1:0-14623 GCA_032361385.1 Panulirus guttatus | reverse complement strand
CACACACACACACACACACACACACACACACACACACACACACACACACACACACACACAGACACACACACACACACTAACACACACACACACACACACACACACACACACACACACGCACGTGAACATGCACAAATGCACATACACAATTACATGATCACCAATATACACACGTTTACTCCATAACTCTGTGAATGCTTATGAAAGTATGATGAAACTGTATATACGACTGGTGAAGCTCTCTACATCAGCACGTCACGTATCTACGACCAGAGCGCCTGTTCGCACACTCTCTCGGGTACTCGGGGTAGAAAAGAAATGGAAAGGTCTGGTTTGGAGGATCAAGCAAATTATTAATTTCGGGCTATGCCTCTCACATTTATTTCAGACATATTTAGTCCGTTGACTGTGTACAACCTAACACGGCTCGCGCATACGGTGTAAGAGTTTTCAGAAAGATACAAGTTGTGTTGTGAAAATTACTGTACATGTTGTCTGTGCGTTAGGCTGGAGGACATTTGGTCCGCTGTCGCGTGACTGTGCGTTTCTGAGGGAGTTATGAAATAATGGTGGAGCGGGCAGACCCACCGAGGAGGGTATACTGGGTCAAAATCCCCGGAGCCCAAGCCTCTAGGTGTCCCGGAAGAGAGGATGATAAGATTTTAGAAATGATAAAGTAACTGATCACATAGAAAATATATTGAACATAAATATTGCTGAGGTTATCATATATTGCCGCCTTGGCGTCTGTCCTGTTATGTGGGCCCCCGGCTCCCTCTCGGGCGTGGGGGGGGGGGGGATACCAGCCCTTTCTCAGGGCCCACGTCACCTCTTAACGGCTCTGCTGGAGCCCTTTGTCTGCGAATTTGGACACCCACATGTAAAAGCTAAGTCGCAGTAAGTGATTTTGCAGAAAAAATGATTTTCAACTTAGTTCTATGCCCTTAGATTTTTGCAGGTAAAGTAAGGGCTGTCGTACAAACACGCATGAATATAATATACATGTGGAGGCGTATCGATGGTGTTCAACGTATACATAATGTAGGGCGTGATGGGTCTAGGGCTCATCCAGCACAACCCTCGTAACCTGCACACTGCCACCTCCCCTTCTCGTCCTCACAGATGGCTTAATGTTTTGGCAGTGTGAGTAACGGATACAATGATTCACGGGGACGAGAATGTTCTGACGGAAATGAGAATAAGTAATCCCGTTGAGACTTTATGGCGGATGATGAGGAGTCGCATTGTTTGTTTCCATGAGTGGCAATCAAGCTGGAATACTAACATGACATAAGCCAGGCGGAATGATGAGTATCAGTTTGAAGGTTCATGAGCTATAACTGCAAACGTTTTCAACTAGGCTACAGTTAGTCTCCATAGTCTCAAAGATTTTTCACTCATGGTTTTGGTTATATTTTCGTGAAGGCCAATCATGTATTATTATTGTTATTATTATTATTATTATTAATATTATTATCACAGACACCATTACGTACCATATTTCTCTTGAAAATACTATTTTCCCGTTATTTTTAGATATTTCACCTGCAGGAGAAAGATCCGTCCATAAGCATATACTAAAAGTATCTCTGCCATACTCGTTCGAACATTTCCAGATTAATGAAAAATTAAAATCCATATAACATTTCAAGAAAACAGTGTGTACATTACTATTCTTTGGACGCTGACAAATTGAAAACAGCCTGTGTGTGCTGGAGACAATGCAGCAGCATCTCGGGATGACAGTGCGGACCATTGTGTTGACCGCTCCTAAACCTCTGGCTTTAAAGGCAAAGGCTCCGGACACAGTGAAAGTGCATGGGGTCCTATGATAATCTTCAACATCTGGAAGTGTTATTACAGAGATTTCGTTCAGTAGATGTAGCTTGACCATAACGGCAAACTTAATGAATGTGACATTTGATAAGTCCTTAAGCTCAAACAACGAATCGACCACCCAACCAACCAACCAACCAGCCACTGGCTAAGCTATAAATAGATACACACACCGTCTGCCATATAAACCGCCCATCACCATAAAAAAACATCTGTGGTGCCTGACAGGGAATTATCCTTTGTATGGTGGGATTATGTATGTTACTATCATTTTCCAGACAATATATACACTATGTGTTGATACGGAACCTCTATAATGACTTGATCGAATCATTTTCGCACGCCCAGTTGTAAAGTGACTATTACTCGTTTTTTTTCTTCGTCCCAGCAGGCGACGTCTCAATCTTGGCTCCAGGTATGCCAGACATGCATATGGAGTATCCTATGCTGGTCTTCTGTAGATACGACTTAGTGGATGGTGTTCAGTGACCCGTCCGGCAGGTTAGTGACACGTGATTAGTATTTGGAGGAACACTTTGGTTAGGCATGGGTCGACTGCCGAGTCCAGGATTCGAACCCGAGTATGTCCGTGCCTGAAAACAGAATATGTGACATCAACCGCTTCCCCATCGCTCATCTAATGCTGGTGCCCGTTGAACTGGCCGTCCGTTGGCTTTATTTCCTTCGCAACACAGACATTTTGATATGTCCTTCCTGTAGACCTATGGAGGGTAGCTATCAATAACCTTCGAAACAAAAGCATACCGATCCTTTGCTGTTGTCACTATTACATAAGAAATGGCATTATATAATACTTGATTTTACTTCTAGTGCCGCAGGACTCCAAGTTCAAATTCCGTGGAGATGATATCTACCAAAGCTCTGCAAGTTGATCGTAATAGCACGGTCGGGGATGGTTATCGAGAAAGAAAAACAAGCTCTGCTAGCGAGGTAAGGGAGGCGTGGCAACCTCAGCAAGATATGTGACCCTGATCTGACGGTTACACGTGTCGACCAGAACCTTCCTCTCATGTGAACCCGACCTATATAGGCTATAATGTTTTATCTCCCGGGTGATCCCTGTCTTTCTTTGTGGCCTGTGTTCTTCTTGATGGCGTATCTGCCTTCAGCTCCTCCCCTCTTCCCTCTGTTTTTTTTTTCTTTCTGTGTGTCCTTCTCTTAATCCCTGCCGTATTAGAGAATCGTATAAAGGTGGCCAGGATCTGTATAGAGACTCTAGATACTCGCAGGTAGGTTCTGTTACTAGGCGGCGAGCGCTACGAGCCGGGGTTTGCCGTATGGGAGAATCTCGTTACAAATGCTCGTAGGTATGATTACCTTCTCTTTGAGAAGTCCCTCCAGAGAGAGTTGCTTCCCGGGGGCAACGACAGTTCAACATTAGCGAGCCACTCATGACTCCCAGCTGATTAATAATACACTTGAGACTCGAGTGAATATTCGTGGCTCCTCAGGACCCGCCACCGTGGTCGGTATGGGGTCAATATTGATTATTCTCGTCACTCGGCAGATCACAGTGTTTGTCGGTTGTGGGCTGAAGGACTTTGCCGCTGGGTGTTGGTGCTCATGTGTCATCAGGACCCTGCGTGACATGGTCTTACTGTGTCGCTCTGTATCATGATCGGTGTACCTTTTGTTTACGTTTTCCGTAGGGAGTCATTCACGACCGCTCTCCCCCCCTCCCCCCCCAGCCAGCAATTAAGGACACACGCACATGTACACTCATCCACAAACATCCGTAGTCGATAATGTATTTGTAAAAACACTCAAGATGTGTGAGAGCTGTTAACTGGCGTGGAGGGATGGTGGGTGTGAGTACATATGGGAAGGACAGGTAAAAGGAGACCTAATGGTCCCTGACGAGGTTATGTGTTAAAGGACAGTGCATAGGAAGGACAGGTAACAGAGTACCTCATGGTCCTTGAAGGACAGTAATTATACCCTGAGATTCTTATCCCATTTAAGGTAGAGACAGGATAGTAAAGCAGAAGGCACGCACCAACCTCCCCCTCCGGCAGAACAGCTGGCAGGAATGCAGCTAAGAAGATACACTGTGTATTAGAGAGAACATACTGGTATGGAAGTTTAAAAAGAAAGTGTAAATATAGATTTCATACCAATACACTTCGTTCCTGACTCTCTCTCTAGAATGAAGAAACTGTCATTTGTTTAATGTTTCGAAATTCTTCAGTATTTTGAAAACTTTTATTAGATCTCTGCGGAGTTGTGAATTTATACAGACAGTAAATTAAGACATCTTAGTCTCTTTATAAAGCTTGTGTCTTTGAGTGATTGAATTGATTTGTTGCTCTTTACTGTACTTGTTTTTCTGTGTCCTAGATCATGTGACCAGACCTGAAAAACACGTATACTGTGATGCCCGACCAAGACACTGTGAAGAACGAGTATTGTATTGTTGGTTATGTTTTTCGTTATGATATTTTGTGTACTTTATTATATGCCGCTTTACGTGTATAGTGTCATTACTGATTAGGCCGAGATGTTTTTCGTCTTTGATTTTAAACTAATGATTTACCGAACATTTCATATTCGAAATATATTTCCAAAATTTAATTACTTGTTTGCCAACACTGTAGTTCGTTTACCAAATTTCTGACCACTCCATCTTCTTGTCTACATCAAATTGAATCCTTTGGTAGTTTTTTTCATCTGACTGGACTATATTTCCAAATCTCTTGTCAACAGCAAATATTGAAATGTACTGGTGTGTCCTGTCTTTAGATCGTTGATGTAGATAATGTTGGATGCTGTGGTGGGAAAGTGGGTGGTGCGAATCTTTGCAAATACTGTGGCATCCAGCTAGGGTGATTGATGGTCGGGTTAAGGTGGCTGGTCGTGAGTCAGGAAAGTTAAGGTCGAGTTGTCAACTCACTCGTGTGAGTCAGGAAAGTTTGCTCACATTATAGTGACGACCGAGGCGCTGCACTCATAAAGATAATTAACAGTTATCGTCTTGATATAAGCAGAAGAAGAATTAACCTGTAGCTCGGGTGAGGTTATTACGTGGTGGTGTCCGGGAGAGCCAATATACCAACCAGAGCATTGCACGACGGGCCTGGCGGTGTTTGTCCAGCGCAAACAACACGCAGAGCAAACGAACAGCATCTCAGGTTTTCAGTCGAATTCAGCCGAGATCATTAGCAAGTCTGATGTGGTCAGCAACCTGGGTATCACTGACGGCAACTCCGGCAAATTATACCCACCCACTTGCTGTAGGTATAACGGCCGAGAGGAACATGGGAATGTTATTGTAAAGCACCTCAACACCCGCAGTGCCCTCTGGGGCTCGACGTACTTGCCTCCAGGAAGGTCGGTGCTGTGAGTTTAGCAATGGAGGATGTGTAGTCGCGTTTGCAGGGTTAGCTCTCCTACTGGATGATGGTGGTAACTGTGACAGTGATGGGCAGTTAGTTACCCAGGTGATAACGGTGGAGGTTGGTCAGGTGGGGCAGTGATGCATGGCATGATGGGGGATCCTTTGTTTATAAGCCACGAGTAGAGATGATATTACTTGTAATAATCTCTCTATCTCTCTCTCTCTCTCTCTCTCTCTCTCTCTCTCTCTCTCTCTCTCTCCACAACTTTAAGACAAGGTTTAGAACCCGAAGTTTTTTCCTCAAGCATAATAAACATACTGTCCAGATTTAAACCAAACTTTTTTAAGTTTTACTTATGTGACAAGGAGCCTCCTTGTCTCGTTCCAGTAATCTGGAAAAGGTTATCCAAGGATTTCGGTGGCTTCACGGGTGTGCTTCAGTCAGTGGCAGGGAAAGGATGGACTTCTTTAGAGTGAGTTTTTGGAGTGTCACTGGCGGCTTATTAAAAAAAAAGGCGGAGTCCGGTAATGCCTAACAAATGATATTGAAGCAGAATTGCAGTAAGTGGTGAACACTATACTTCGCACCTCTTTTTCGTTTAAATGTCGGTCGTCTTATAACAGCTAGAATGCATCTTATGATCATTATTTGGAAGTTTGGAGAATGATATCATTAACAGCATTTTGTGTCTGATAATCATTTATATCATATTTAGCAAGGGATGAACCTTGTACTGAAGGCAAAGGTACCCCCCCCCATTGAACTATCTTGTCGCTCTCTTTCTCTGCAACTCTTTCCCCGGACACAAGATGGCAGTAATGTACCAACAAATTTCCACTTGGCAACTTTTTTCTTGTATCAAAATTGGTACTTATTTTCGCCTCTGATTTATGTTTCGTGTAGATTTTTTCCAACCTACAGCTCATTGTACACAATGTACTGTAAGATGATGCATAAGCATTCCTCTTGATAAATGAAAACAGGATTTTTTTTTTCTTTGGCTCAAGTATTCTAAATTATGAAAAAAACATGAGCACATACTACTGACGATCTCTCTACTGTTCGCTTGTTACGATGATGCTTTTCGGCCAATGAATATGCAAGAAACTTCTGTATGTATTTGAGTGAATCTGATTGGTTGCTAAAGTTTCCAAGCCGGTCAACCTCATTTCGGCTGGACATTTTGTGGTGCAAGGATTTGGAGGTTTGCGGCTGCTGGGAGCGTCAGTTCTTTTACAGGAGCAACGCCCTCACAAGTGAGCTAATTCATGTGGAATTTGATTCGTATAATAAAGAAGCCAGTAGTTTTCAGGAAGTACGATAGTTCCTTGATGTTAAGGAATACGAATTGATTGCAGGAGGTCATTGTTCCATGAGACACATGCATAGTGAGAGCGAATGGGGTCTTCGGAATTTTAAAGCCAGAAGATGGTATTATATACTTTTGGTTTGTGGACGTAAGACATATGATGATGGCCTTTAATGACTGTGGCTTTTGATAGACCTGAAGCCCAATCAACCATTGTGCGAATCCTGTTTCTTTTCCTTATTTCACCTGCAGACATTTATGAGTGAAAAGCCAGTCATAACTAGTTGTTGATTTCTAATTTCATGTAAATGCGCACTAGATCTTGTTCATTTCCGTGCAACTGGCAAAACAGATCGGCGTTTGTCAAGTCGCAAATTGGACAAAGATCAAGGCACTTTACATGTCGAATCCGAACGCTTGGTTAAGGAATTTATTAGCATAATTTTGGCACAGCATTATGAAAAGTGTACTATAGATAAGGAGATTCGTAGTATAGAGGATAGATGTAACGTGGCATAGTGTAAACGGCTATTTTACCTAATGTCATTTCCCCGAATCACCATTTGCAATACAGGATGAAAAACTGCAAGGCCCTCTTCGCCATACATAAACTTAATTTCGTTGCAGGTGATGTGGTGGTTGTGGGGAACAGGTGTGGGCATTGTGCTAGCACAGGCCCTCACGCTGGTCCAGACCCTTGGGGCTTCAGTCCCTCCCAGCACATACCCTCAGCCCACCCAAGTCCTTCTCTCCAGCCTTCACCCAGCCCAGGTGAGATCCGAGTGTTGTGCTTATTTTGTTTCTAGATTCGTCGATCATCGCGTGGCATGGGCGCTTGCCTGCCGTCTTCCCCCACGTGTGGCACGGGCCCGCCTACCTTCTTCCCCCACACACTTTTCACTTAAAAGTAGGAACCTAGGCTTAGTTAGGAACATTAGGTGCATTTTTTTTTTCATTATGGCCATGTCGTATGTTGATAGTACCTGGGAAAGTCAAAAAGGTTAAAAAATAAGACCATTTAAATGATATACTTTAACAGGTTGGTTAACGAATGAATTATTATTATTATTATTATTATTATTATTATTATTATTATTATGAAAGATTAACTGTGGTTGATGGCAGGAGACCAGCCTTCATTGAAGTTTCTGGTACCATTTGACTGTGAGGCCAATATATTGGAAAGCTGTTTTTGAAGCATCAAGAAGGCCCTGACCCTCCCTGTTCAAAGAGTGAATTTGGTAGTTGACAGTGTTTTGTTAGGTTTCCGATGAAGATTTTGTTAATGCTTTTAGAACATGCGTATGCGTTGACGCTGACCTTACCTGTTGACGTTGCAGGTAATATAATCGGTACGTTCTTTAACATGTACAGGAATGTAATCATGAGTACATTAACATAAGGCACGTATCTGGTTAAAAGACTACCATTTCAAAGTAAATAGTTCAGGAAATTATTTGTGTATTGACTAGATAGTTTTATATTAAGTATTGACAAGCATTTAATGACTTTAGTGATTGTTTGGTTAAGGAGTTTTGAATTAACTGCGCAGGCCATAGTAGATCGTTGTTGGGTTTGACAGGCCGTCAGGGCGGCTGGCTGTCCGCTAGTCTGGCTGACAGTATATAGTGGACACTCGGTGAGTTGCCTAGATTTTAGAATTAGAATGGCATCGATACCACCGCCTGTCGTTTACAAATTTGTTGGACAGAGAGTGTGGCTAGGATAGCACTGTGTAGGGTACGGGATGACTTGCCTCGATGTCCGTATCCCCTGTATGGATTTTGTATCGCCTATGAAATTAGTATTCTCGTAGTCAAGTGAAGGAACCCTGAAATTCAAGTATATACGTTGCTGCAGCTGGAGAGAGTGCTCGAGTCTCGACTGACGAGGCTGCAGGAGGACGTTCTCAGGATCTACCAGGAAGAGCTGAGGCAACATGACCAGACTATTGACAAGATCCACAGAGTCAAGCGGTCCACACCTTCCCATCTCCCAGACTCTGATATCTGGCACTCCTATGTTTACAACACTGGCGTGGGCAACAGGGAAGGTAAATGGTTTGCATATGTTTTTAAGACAGACATATTGAGTAACAGTACGGATGATACAAGAATAAAATATCCTCAAGAATACATTGGACTGATTAAGATGTATGCAAATCATTGGTATTTCTAGTCGTTACTTGGTAGTCAATTATTTTGAAAGATGGGAATTATCTAGTACAATTCATATCTATAATGCCCTTCTTTACGATAAATAGGTTTGGATGAAAAGCTATAAATTTATTTTTCCAACATTTAACCAGGTGTTAAGATAAGATATTCATTTAAGAATTTTATGCCCATATGATTTTTGACGTGTCTGGTATAGTTGGTCATTCTAAACTTAGCGCCCTAAATTTTGCAACTTTGGGCAGAGGTGAAGGTTGAGAACATCGAAAGCATAGGCTACATGGGAATAATCGAGATTGTGGACGTCTTTCCGATTAACCTGCCAAACTTGCCAGCCATCTACAAGGTATGGGTGGTGTTTTACGACACTTAAAATGAAGATTCTAATAACTTTGAGACTGAGATTTAATACTGATGCATTAATCATGCCGAAAACATCCCACCATTCTTTTGTCGTGCAGGGTAGCGATGGGCTAGGCTACGTCGAGGTGAATGGAACGATGAAGGTGTTGACCGTTAGGAACGCTTGGACCATCAGCTCCAGCGGCTGTGACTGTGGCGATGGACGTCACAAAGTAAGTCCAACGTAGGGATTTAACCTGGGGGAATGGAGTTTCATCTTCATATTTCCCAGTTCAGATAGTGCACGTTTCGAAACGACGGGCTGTCCGCTCTCTCTCGACAACATAGAAGCTTTGAACGGAACAAGTCCTCCAATAAGAGGAAAGTAATTTAGTGTGAAATGTGAAACTAGGTAAAGATAGCTGAACCTACTAAGATGTTGCTTATCCTTACTCTATAAGAATTTGTGGAATGCTTGCTATGTAGTGTTCTGTGATAAAGGTAAGTAGTATCCCTAAGCAGCCCTCCTATGTTGCTTTGATACCTTTTGTTTTATATCTTGCAGGACTGTGCGTGCTGCAAACAAGGCAGCTGCGTTTGCAGCAGGTCTGAGGGTTACCACGGCGACAGTTGTGTCCCTTGTGGCACTTTGCATGTCAACTGTCCCACTGCCAGTGAGTACTATTTTGTTGACGTTCTTGTTTCCAGTTGAGGGACAGGGTACCTAATTAAAATCCAAAAATGATTTTTAAAGGGATTATGATTTCAGTATTATCAACTATTGCTGTACAGTAAAGAAAAAAAAACTGGGTGTATGATAACCAAAGAGAAATCATGTAAAGTTATGATTTTTTTAATGGTAGAATTTTGAGGACTTCCATACTCGTGGTAGGCTGTGTACAAGATCATTTGTGCACAGATTACCACCAAATGAATATAGTAGGTGAAAGTGGCTGTTGATCGCCCCATAAGTCAAGTTGTTAACCCTTCGAACATATTCTGTGCAGGTCCCCGAGAGCTGGAACTAGACGCGGCTGTTGGTTTCCAGTACCACGTCCAGCAAGGCGGCCTCCAGAGGGTGGTGGTCACGTCGAAGGGGAGCACCGTAACATTCTACAGTGCTGTGAGTACTGCGTGTATGCAGACCACAACAGTCCATCTTTTCTTAGGCTGCTCATCTGAAAGGCAGTAAAATTCTGACCCACCACTTGTTCGCGAAAGTCGTTGGTTTCCTCCAGGTATTCCATAGCAAAAGATTGACAGCGACCTCGAAATACTCTTATGGACACTGTTGTATGGAAAGTGAGGAACGCTGTGACCCGTGAGTGTTGTAGGTGCGGAGGCACGAGGAAGATTTTAATTTTTTATTCAAAATTAGCTTCATGTTTTAAAAGATGTTTTAAGTCTGGCCCTATTTCTTTTTTATTCCCCATCTCTTTAATATGTTGACCATGCGTTTTATGTTTATTCCATTGGTATTTGAGGAAACTCTTAACCGAGTCTAGTAGTTTGCTGTTTAGTGGTAATGCACCTGTGTGTCATGATTTGGTAGCACTGAAACGGAATGTTAAGATGTTGAGTATAATATTTTCCCTTGTACATACAGAGCGAGCATGATCTGCAGGAGGTGAACACACTCAATACTGGGCAGGGTGTCACCCACCTAGGCTACGGTGAGACCTTCGCTGACCATGACGGGACCATCCAACGAACAAGATTTCTCATCATTTTCGGGGCTGGCCGCGCTACACAACAGTTCCATCAGATAACTGTGGGCACGCTGTCTCCTGCCTTCGCAGTGGGGCGAGTATCATTCTTCACTTTCGACAGGATACTGAGGATATTTTGTAACGACGAATCTCCTCCTCTCCCTTGGGAATACATCATGTTTTTGAAGGTTTAATAATGAGGACATGATTGTTCACAACATAATGACTGAAATATGATTACTTCCCAAGTTTAGACATGAATCCCCTAATTGTTTTATTATTCTTTTGCAGTATAGCTCGGGAGTGGCACGCCTCAGGCGAAGCAATGAAAGTGTTGCAAAGCGACGGGAGAGTAAGGATTACTGTACACAAAGAACATAACCTCGAAGTGTATGAGCTCAAGGTAATTTTGTGCTATGTATTTGGTCTGAGGAATGCTCTTTACTACATCTGTTGCTAGCCAACAGGAGATTCTGCTATAGTGTCAGAATCCAAGCACTAGGGAACATTTAATTTAACAAATTATGAATTACAAAAATGGAATAATTGAGTTTTCAGGAAAACTGTTTTTGTGTTTGTTTGTGTAAAAGTAATCCAGTGACACATTCTCATAAAACGTAACAGTTGGAAGAATAGATAAATTCTACATCGGGAGGTACATAAATAAAGCACGTTTGTTATCGGAGCATTGTACACGACAGATTGGATGTGCGCAAATGAGGCCATTGCTTGTTTGTTCCTGACTCTGCTTTGCTGTGTTGGGAAAGGTAAATAGGTATAAAAGAATTTGATTACCAGTAGTGGTGTAGAGTATTTGGTAACGTAACATATTGTCACTGTAGATAGACTTCTCGCTTCCTCTGACCTTGAACAAAGTTACAATTGTCTTTATTGCGTACTGAGATTTGCTCGGTTACAGAAACTTAAGACGAATTCTTGGAGGATGACACCATTTTCTGCACAACAGGAGGACTTTTGGATGAGGTTCCAGATCCAGAAGGTGCAATCGCTCGCAGCACCTCTTACCTCGTGGACCATGTTCAGCACAAGCTTCGAGAGTTACCTCGCGATGGTCTCTCCGGACCAGCTGACTATATTCATTCAGGATGGCACCCGCTATAACCAAATACAAGTCTTTTCTACGAGTGTTGGCTTATCGAGATTCGACGGCATCCTGGCCCTCAGTGTAAGTGTACATAGCACAGAGGTGTTAATAATGCAAGAGTAGAGAACACAACTGGTTGATGCGGTAGGGTAATTTCCAATTTCTCTCGACAGCTAAAGTCGTGTCGAGGGGAAGTGGTCCTGATTGTTGGTAGTGGTAAAGACGTCATCGCCTTGGTCTTTGATCCCAGAGCTGCTACGCCACAGTTCAAAGTTGTAGGTGTTTTGTCACGTTATTTTCAGTGTGAAATGTTTCATAGTTTGTCCGTACGTAGTTGCAATAACACCTGGCAACCATTCAACATTTTGACAGTTCTTGAAGCACATCTGTAATAGTGGATCTGTAATGTTCTTTTGCAGGCCTACATAGGTACCTTGAGTGTCACTGTGAGCAACTGGTCGGCTGGCTTCGCCTATACAAGCACGGTAGATGGTTCCAGTACGGTAAGTGGAAGCTGAGGACAAATTCTATTACGGCTATTTAAGGAATAAATGAACTGATTTCTTGATTTTCATAGCTTCAGAACAACTGGAAATTTATGAAACATTTCTAATATGTATCCACTTGGTATTTCCAGTGCATGAGAATGATACCAGCATTTCAGAAATCCCACAATTAGCATGTTCTTGTTAATGAAATTGCGATTGACTACATTTCTGTATGACTTGAGTGTAGATAGTCCATTTTATAAGCATGTACTAATCGGATTTTACATTAAACCTGCCTTCGACACCATTTAACTGAACATTTACACATAGTCTTGATCCCTTCCATGTCATTACTTCATCTATAATTTTCCCACGCTCTTGAATAGTCCTGCCGAGGAGTTTCCTACTGAGTGTTATGTTTTCGGTAGAATATCATAAAGATGTTTTGACAGAGGACTGAGATGAATAAGGTAAAAGGTAATGAAGTACTGTTACATTTGCAGCTGATGAATTTCGGTTTAAACTGCTTTTAGTTCGTTTAATCAATGAAAGAGTGTATCTGTCACTCATTCCGATATGTTAGCTTTTTTAGGAATGATATGACCCTAGCCGCCGCTCCCCTTATCAAAGCAAAGAATCTGTGGTAGCTAAAAACTCTTCCACCGTCCTAAATCCCCAAACCAGTCCTTAACTGCTCTTTTTTTTCCATTGTTCTAAACTATCCCAAAAATTTTTGAACATTAGCAAGCATCTGTTTGATTGTGGAGTACTTTCAGATGGTTTTGCCGATTTTAAAAGGGGCAGCGCTGTTCCTGGTGAAGGCGAAGCTGGCGGATGTGACCGACCCAGTGCTCTTGGAGACGCAGGCTGTCGCTCAAGCAGTTGCCCACATCGAGGTAGGTAGTTCCGTACCGATGGATTTGCTTTAAACAGTTCTTCAGGCGTTCAGTTGTAATTCGTTTCCTGCAAGATGGTCGTATTTACTCCTTTCATTAGCACTTCGTTTTATTTGGTTGGATTTATCCCGTACTAGCAGATCATTGTACGTATAATAACATTTACAGAAGTGATATTTTTTTCCTTAGAGGATTTACTGCATCACTGGAATTATTCGATCACCCGCACTTTGAGTATGGCCTAAGAACAATGTTTTTGTTAGTTTAATATTTTAGATGTAGAAGTTGCTATGAGTATAATTCATTGTGCATCAGATCACTTCAGCTACGGTAATTAACTTTGGAAGTGTTTTGGAGGGAGATAGTAGTATGATGAAGCATTGTGAGTAGCATGATTTGAATTGACCTAGATTCTTATTATCCAAGATTACTACGACTCTTCTTAGACACACCTCTGTTGCTCACACGTCTGGCAAGGTATGACATCCAACCGAAGGGAAGGAGTGTACCTTTGTCTGGTTCATAACTGATCTGGTCTCTTGTGTTCTCTCTCCAGGAAGAATACCATCGACAGAAGGATGTGATAACTGCTGCAGAAGACAGACTGTATTATAGTGTTGCCTCGCATACCGAGATACATGCAGACATCACCATCACCAAAGGGATTATTGTGAACCAGGTCAGTCCAATACAGAATTATAGTCGTGCGATAATCCTGATGTAGTAGTGATGTGGCTGATGCGATGATACTGATGTAGCTGACGAGGGATGGGTTGGTGCAGCTGACGAGGGATTGGGTTGGTGCAGCTGACGAGGGGATGGGATGAAGTAGCTGCCTAGAAGTGGTTAGATAAGTGTAGCTAACGGGAGATGTTTAGTGTAACTGATGAGAGGTTGTGACGTAGATTTAGCTCACGGGAGGTGGTTAGGGTGATGTAGCTGACGAAATAAGCGATTTGTGAACAAGTTTCTTGTTCATAAAATATTTCTAGTAAAGAAATAACTTTAGAATACGAATTTTGACATAATTTGCTGTTATAATTTATGGTTGTACTCCTCAGACATTATTCACGGGGACACTGGAGGCGGTGAAGCTTGTGTTCTCGGGAACATCTCTAGCGGGAGGTGTCACACTCCAACAGTATCTGACATTCATATCGGAGCTTCGTGACCCAGATACCATACTAACTGAACTTCTCGACGACATCACTTACATCGAATCTGCTCTTGACAGTAAGTGCCCCAAAGATGTATCCCACAGTCTCTACATAGAAACTTTTCCTGGTAAATACTTGCATGAAGAACATCTTTATTCCTTTCTATAATGTTTAATTTTGGCGTATCAAATTTTGAGTTTCTTGCAGAAAAGATGTTTAATGGTCGATGGTTCTTGAATTAGAAATTAATG
>JAUUDW010179227.1:0-14625 GCA_032361385.1 Panulirus guttatus | reverse complement strand
TATGACTGCATATGAGGTTACCCGCTAATTTTAGAAATGGGATTAGCTAGGAGCTCACCTGACCTCAGGACAGGGTGCATTGTGGCTGCATGAGTTAGTCAAGCTGGAATGCCTAATAGTTCAATTTTGAGTTGGCAGCTGCAGTTATTCTCCAATATTTACCATATCCATTACTTTAGAACTGTAGCACAGACTGGAGCAATATTTATAAAATAAGTGATGCTGACACATGTCTCCAACCAGCTTCTAGTAGAGCAGTGATGAACCAGGATTTAGGCATTTAGGACAGATTTCTTTGGTTTGACTTTTAAAAGCAGTTGTTGAAATAGATGAATGAATTGATTAAAGATGATCAGCTCTTATTATTACAGATATCAATCTTATGTATATAAAGCCTTTTTGCCATGAAACTGATATCTGTGGTAGGAAGCTTATGATATATCTAAATCGTTGTAATAAGAATCATACAGTAACACATGAAACCTTAATGCCAGGTCTCCTGTCAAGCTCATGTCTGCTGTAACAGGGTACTGATGAATCATGCCCTGTACAGGTATGGGGTCTTGTCTAAAGTAAAAGCTGGTAGTTGGAGTTGATATGTTTGGACATTAGTTTAAAATCGCAGTGCAGTATTTTTGATGGAATGTTATTTTGTTTGATACTGGATAGTTCAGACTTTCTTGTTTTATAATTAATTGCTTTTCAATTTATTGGCTCCTTTATTTTATGCCTATCCTTTGTTTTATGTCCATGTTTTTTTTTATGGATGAAAATCAGTCATGCATGGATCAGCTTGTATGCACCACCCAGATAGTAAGTTGTCAAATAGAAGTGATCCAATTGACACTTCCTCTGGTACAAATTGCTCTTTGCTAGTGATTATTCACACATTTTGCATATCTTTAGGTTCCTCTGCTGACTGATACACATAACCAATTTGAAAATACACCTTTCTTATTAACAGCAGTTATTCAATGTGGCAGTTATGGAAACTAAATTTCCAAGACTTTGGTTACACTGAAAAACTAGTATGCTTTAACAGGATTACAACTCATATGAACGTATAATTACCACGTGGTACAGTGCAGGAAAGAACTTCTACACCCGTGGATTCTCATCACTTAAACTTTCTCCAACAACATACAGCTTTTGATACTTCTTTATATTGTCAGCATTAATAATTCTGTTACTTAGCTAATTCCATTCATCACTAATTTGATGCTTTAAAAGTACTTCTTTATATCTTTTTTAACATTTTTCTTGCTTAGTTTCATGATATGGCATCTTATTGCCCTATCTTTGTATCCTACAAAGAAATGTCCACTGTCAACATTGTTCATTTGGTTTAGGAGCATGAAGGTTGTGATCAAGTCTCCTATTACTCCTTTCTTTTCCAGTGTGGGCAACTTTCCATCCTTACCCTGTAACTTTGTCCTCTTACATCAGGTACCTTTTTTTTTTTCAAACATCCTCTAGATCTTCTTTGTTGATTCTTTGTGCTTCTTTAAGTACTTCAGTTTTGGTCTAATGTATGTCATGATTATCTTGCAGAATATTTCCTTATCCATGTACTTCAATACAGTTTCATTATTTGCCAGCAGGCAATTCATCCTGAGATGCTGTTTTGATGACAGGTTAGGTACAGTGTTGACTCATAGTGCAGTCTTACACTCTGATTCCTGTAGCCTGTTTCTTTCTAGATTACATTCATATAGTCTTTTTCACTGAACTTTGGCCTCATTCCTTTGCATTTATGTAAGTTTGATTTTGTCAACCATGTTTCAGTTCAGCTTTGGAACATGTCTAAGTCTTTTAGTAAACTAATGCAGTCCTTTACTTCCTCATGACTTTTGCATCATCTGCAAACATATTCATGTCTGGGACTAGTCCACTGGCAAATCAAATACGTAGAATATGATAAGCGCTTGCCTCAGGACTGACCCTTAAAGTATGCCACTGATGACCCCATTCGATTTAGAGAAAGGTTCTAAGACATGCATCTTCTGTTCCCATACACAAAGATACTAAATTACCATCAAAGGAGTTTCCTTCTTATGGCAGCCTGAAAAGCCTTGTTCACCATCTTTCTGTGGGGTACAGTATAAGACACCTTAAGAGAGCACAAGAATACACATTACACTACTGTATTTCTGTTGTCTGAAACAGAGCTTAGTTCACTAATATATTTCTCTTGTCTAATATAGAGCCTACTGTTTCTTAGAGGTCTGTGCAATATACTATGCATGACTTTCTTTTCCTAACCCCATGTTGTCTTTCCTTTGCAAGTACTCATCCATTTGCTTTTTATTATCTTTAACAGTATTTAACACACCATACTCATCTGATCTGGAATTCAGTGCAGTCCTCAATCTTCTTTCTCAAAAATAGCCAATACTTTTGACTTCTTTCTCTTCTTTGGCACAACGTCCTTCTCCAGCAATTTTTTAAACAGTATCCCAAGTAGCCTGCTAAAGTATTAGAGCTCATTCCTTTAGGATATATAGAGAAGCTTTGTGAAGGTCATGTTCCTTATGTAAGTCTAGCATCTCCTTATTTAATTTCTATCAGTTTCAATGCTCTCCAGACCTTTTCCTCATCCCGTGTTGTTTTGCTAGGTGCATAGTGTCTTCCATCGTGAATGCCCTTTTGAACTTGTTATTTAGTTCCTTGGATGTCTTTTTGTTTTCCTCTGGAGCACCTTTCTCAGAATCCTGTAGTTTAAATAGCTGCTGTTTAATGAAAAGTGTACTCAAGAATTTTTTGATTTTCCTCAGCTTTGTCCATCATCTTCTTTTCAGTTTCTGTGCTTCTCCCTCCTTATCTTATTACACCCAATCCTTGCCCTCTTATGCCATTTAAATGCTGTTCAGCTGATGTGCTGCGTAAACTTCCATAGTACATCCCTATGCTGTTTTGCTTTTTGACATCTTTTACTGAACCTTATACCTCTCTTTATAAACCTTCCCTTATTAGTTGCTGGTAAAGGTACCCATGTTCTGTCTCCACTGTATATTTTGCAGAGTAATCCATAACAGTTGTCTGTGGTTTGCTATACAACCTTATTTCGTATTATATGTTGTCAGAGAAATTGTTCATCTTTGTAAAGCTTCAACAGTTACATCTTTGAGCTTGGTTTTCATTGCAGTTGCATCTTTATATCCTTATTAACCATGTATTTAAATTCAAGCATTACGTAATCACTTTTATGAGTAGGTGTTTTTCTCTGAAATTTTCAGTTTCTGTGCTACTCTATGTAATGATAAGATCTACTAATGAGGATATATCAACCCATCCAATTCTCATGTGCTTAGTGACATGCAAACACAAGAAATTTTCCTGTATGTGCTCCAAGAACTAGTCTACATGAGAATCTAAATTCTGCCATCTGCTTCTCCTTTGCTGAAATTTGCCCTTATCATATCTTTCCCGTCTTTAACCCTTTCACAGCAACATTTCCAGTATCCAAGCTAGATTCTGCATGCAGGACAGTCTCAAATGTTCTCATAAAGTATCTCCATAGTTTGTTATCAATTATCTGAATGAAATGTTATACAACTCAGCTTGTTGAGATATTGTTTACTTGTGCTACATTCCCTTTATCTAATACTACTCCATTACCACATGTTTAAGATACCCTGGAGTATTTTTAGGTATATGTTATGATTTTCTGGTACTTTAGGAAGTGTTTTTTTCACAAACAAATATGACTAGTGAAGGTTTTCATCATGAATATATGTTATATTGTAGAAGTAACACAGCTTCTAAAATCATTTGATGACTTTAAGGCACAGACTTTGTATAGGCTTCCTTGACATTTTCACATGTACTGAAGAGTACTTATGGAAAAATTTAGGCTGTAGTGTATTGAAACAATGTGTGGGATGCTATTGCAAGTATTAGCCTAAATTTAGCAGTTGAACACTTATGAAGACTTCTTAAAGGAGAGTATTTGATTTCATAAGGACCATTTCTTAAAATGGTCATCTTTGTCTTCATTGTGAAATATGTGGCCATTCATACCTGTAGTGGCATCCCACACATTTATTTTCAGAAACTGCAGCCCAAACATTTTCTGTTGATTAGAAAGTATATGAGGAGATATGAAGGACAGCTCTACGAGATATGTTCCCTCATGTTTCCCAATGATTTTTGTTCCTGTGTCAGTCTTACAAGATAATAGATATATCTGACTTAAAATCATTAGTAATCATCTTTGTTTGTTACAAAACATTTACAAAAAACCAATGCCAGTCACCTAGTATGCAGGATAATATTTAGATTACCTCAGCTCCCCTGGCAGCAATGCAACATGTTTTAGAGCATGCAACTCTCATAAAGTATGACTCATTAGGTTGAGTTGTATATCCTTTCAATCAAAAAGTTATGCATTAGTTAATCAGCAGAGAAGATTCGAGAAAAGATTCATTTTTATTGTTTTGAAACTGTCTCCAGTATGCACAAAAAATTTAATGCTGTTGCTGCACCAAATGATTAATAGCTGTGTATATATGCCCCAGTTGTAGTGAACAGAAAAAGTTGCAGACGCATATGTGCTCCAGATGCATTGGACAGGAAAAAAATTACTGGGGCCTCTATACTCCAGCTGCAGTGAAAGGTTTATGCAGTTTATTTCTTGCTGCTTCCTGCACTATCCTCATTCTTCCTTAATTGATTTTGTTGAGTATTTGTTCTGGCGCAGTGTACTTTGGAAGATTCTTTACCATCAACATTACACTGCAGATTTTTACTCATTATTCTTCCCATTATATAGTCTTTGAATGGGTGATCTATGGATATTTCCTGAACTTGATGTTATCCCTTTTTAAGAGGGCCAATCCACCTCTTCCTTTATCTTCTCTTTTTGTCCTTTTTATAATGACTGTTCCAGCCAAATTAGGTTTGATTTTATGTCTTTGGTAGTCTCTGTCTCCACTATTCTAACAATTCATGTTTAGTTTCTACAATTTTGTCATTGAACTCAGAATATTTTCATTCACTACCAGTTTGGTGTTACCAGACTCTGCCTGCTTGTGGTTACAGCTCTCTTAAGATGTCACTGTCAGCATGATTTTGTTATCATCAGTTCATGAAAGGGAGCATAATGTTATTGCGGAATTTCTTGTTCTGAAAGAATCTACTAATTCCCTGCTTGTGAATGAAGTACAGCCATGAAGCTGCATGAGCCCCACAAAAGGGGTCCTGGGGTTATATTTGATAATACGTATACCACTCCATCATACTGCTGAGCATTTCTGGGCTCATCTGGCTCCATTTGCTGCCTTTTTTTATCATCTCTGTTTGATACTCCACAGAATTCCTCAATGTTAGAAAGTTTCTTAACCTGCTTAAGTGCCTCCTGCTTAAATTACTCCTTAAGGAAGGTAATCTTCACTGGACAGCCCTCGGTGCCTTGACTGTATCAAACAGTACACATAGGTTTCTTTGTCTTGGAAATTGCATTCAGCCTGTCCATAACCTATAGTGATTTTTTGATGTTCTCTTATTCCTTCATCATCCATTCTTCTGTCACTTGAACATGGTCCTCTTCCCTTCCTGCCCAAAATTCATCAACAATATATATTGTCATCTTCTCAGTACTCTGGCTCTCAGTTCTTATGCAAGCCTCTAGTTGGCTGACCACTGCAGTTGTGATTTGTCCATCTTGATTCCTTTCTTATTTAGAATCTTTATTTTCACGATCATACATTTGTCCTGAATACTCTTGGTTTCTCAGATGTTTTATCTAACAATCCATAATTTTCCCTAATTGATCTGTCTCTAACAGATTATATTGCCCTCCCTCTAGTTTCATTCAGTAATTCACATTCTCCTTTTGATTTAGTTTTCCTTGATCCCTGTTCCATTGCTAGAACTGCTGTTCTTGATCTTTCTTCACAGATCAAAAATGATTTCCTAGTTCCTGGCCTCTATTTCCTTCCATATTCTCTGATCCCTATGTAATAGGCATTGTACTTTCTTGATCTGTCTTTTACCATTACAGAGAATCCCCATGTTCCTTCACACACTTTTTATAGTTTCCCTGTATAGCTCTGATTTTGTATTCATGTTTCTTTAGGGCATTCTTAGTTCCGTAAAGTTCACAATTGTTTGTTGATACTTCAAGTTTGTTGGATATTCTTCCAAGTTTCCTGATTTTATCAGTTCCTCTAGTTTTATCTTTACCTTTTAAGTATCCCTCTGCTTCTGCACCATACAGACAATAGCTATATCATATATATTGTTATTTTACTCTAGATAGAGATCACAGTACTTGTTAATAGAGTTCTAGGATGTTCACATATAAGATCTTGTTGTGCAAACTTTAAAAGTTGCATTATTTTGGAGTAAATACTGGTTTGATCAACAGCAGTTGGCTAAATTGCTGATTGGCTGTATATTTTTAACATACTTGTCCTCCATTTCCTGCAATAGCTAGGAACAAGCAAGAAAATGGCCACATTCACTCTTCCTTTCTCTTGCTGTCTTGTATAATGCAGCAGTGAAAGCAGAGCCACTCATCCACAACTAGTTCCCACAGACCTTTCTGTGGTTTCCCTTGACTTTCATATGCCCTGGTTCTTGTCTAATGTTATTTGATGCTGAGGTCCTTAATTTTGCTATGTTTTGCAGAAACTTGTTAACTTTACTCTCAGTTGATCACTTTATTTTTCATTAGTGAATGGTTATGGAAAATTGACATGAATTGAGCCTGTGATTAGTATAGATTATAACCCCAGTAGTTCAGGTGTCAGGATTATTAACCCTTAGAGACATGTTCTCTTTCCTCAAATCATATGCCATAGACCTTTTAATTCCTGTCCATGCATTCACTCCAGGGATCCTATGAGAGAGAACTCCTCCTATTCCTTATCTGCACCACAGTGCTTATGTATTGTCACTAATCTCCCCTAATAACCACAGTTAAGATTTCTGCCTTTTCTGTTTTCAGATATCATGCAGTTTTCACTAAACTTCTTACATTACACTTATTTCATCATTCTCCAACACTAACACACTCATGTACAATGCCACTCTGCACATGGGCTGGATGGAGCTCATATGGCTCACGTATATGTCTGGCAGCACTCTGAGCTTACTGCTTGATACACTTGCTAAATTGCTGTGGTTTTTTCAGGATGAATATTATCCTGCTAAGTCTCACTTGCTGGTGAGTAGCATTTAAAGGGTTGAGATGCAATAAGCTCTTTCCTGTATTTTACCACAGCTTTGTCTCATCTGACATCCTCACAGTTGCAATATATCAACTGGTACCCGCAAGGTCTTTTCCCATGTCTCCTGGCACATGATTTTGTTACATATCTTACTGAAACAAAACAAAAAAAATAGATTTCAAGAGAAAGTTGCAGATGAATTTAATTATTTGGGAGTGGAAATTTCTCTGTGGGGGAAGTATTATACTTGGTGACATCCCCAAAATATATGTTTGCTTTACAGGAAACACTGATACCTTCATATGCTTGTGTATGAATTAAGAGTGTACTGCATATGTAGTTAGTCTATGGTGATCATTCATATGTGGTACATACTGGAGTCAGACCAGTGTTTTTTCTCAGCTGAATTTATCCAGCAGCCCTCGCATCCAGGTCTGTTCACTGTGACTCCCCCTATCATCCCTACACGTATTGTATGGGTCATCTGTTTCCTTTCTGTGCACATGTTCATTTGGAGTTTAGTCTTACTCTGGAGCAAAATGATCCTGTTAGCTTAGTGCTAACCCTCTCCTGACCCCTAGAGGGCTTGCAACCCACTGTTTGAAAAATAGTTGAATTAAACCTTAAGTATTTATTACCCTGTGCATAGATTAAGGGTTTATGTGAGTGATGCTCAAAGTTTTTATGTACCTGATATACCCCAGTAAACTGGGACTGGAGTACAGTAATTTCAATACAGTATGATTTATACTGTAGATTATGGGGCTAATAGTCTGTTTTTGTTATTTTTCTTACTGTTAATCTCCTCAGAAATTTTTTATTCCACCGTTTAAGATGTAGAAAAAATTATAAGGTGGAGATTCAAAATTCTGCTTGCAAAGCAGAAAAATCTATAAGGTAGAGATTCAAAATTCTGCTCTTACAAGCTTTATCCTTCTTTTAAATGAACTGGTTCCTTGATTTGCAAAATATTTTATAGCAAAATTCCAGTAAGCAAACTGCCATTTGGTGGGGGATACTTGTAGCATGAAAACAAACATAAAACTTAATACAGTGAACTACAGAACTGATAGCACATAACAGTGGTGAATGATAAAGATAACTGACATCTTCTGCTCCACCCCAGTCCCCACATGTGAATCACTGCTGACTGTGCACAATGTCTTATCTCCTTAAGAACAATCACAAACATATATATGAAGCACAGCTTGAAAATTGGCCTCAAATGTACCACACTTTTTTCAAGATAGTCATGTAAGACTTACTCAAAATATACTGACACACTTGCTTTTTCACTTTTAACTCAACTAAATTCTGAAAGATCTGCCCTACACCAGGCCCTGACAGCATATCAAACTTCCACCAAAACACCTTTGCCAATTTTTAATCCAAGTGCTTGCTAACTTCATCAACCACTCCTGGCTAAGTATTAAAATCTCACACATAAGGAAAAATACCAACATGATACATATCCTAAAACTCTCCAAATCTCCCATCTCGCTTTCTTCTTTCCACCCAATATTATCATTGATATGCTGGCTACTTACAGCACTTATTCACAACAGAATCAACCAAAACATCCACTCCCACCTACCAAGATAGCTTCAGACCTAAGCACTCCACCATCATTCTGCTTACAAACTTAACAAAACGCTGTGGATGGCTATTTGGTGTAGTGGTTAGTGTTACCAACCAAGGCACATGCACAGGCCCAGCCAGGTTCAGTCCCACATGGGTTCGAATATTGTATGCAGCAGTTGGCCTGTATCTTACGTGAGTGTTCATCCTCACAGCCAGTTTAGTTGATGATTTGGATACCTAGCTTAGGCCAAGGTATATAATTACTTTCTGCCTCAGAAATCCATTTTGTGGACCTTCAGTCTACCAGGCTCCTGCAGTGCTCAGGAAGCTGGTCATGTCCACCAGTTAGGACCATAGGTCATAAAGTTTTGTAATGTGTGTGTTTGTATGTGTAGGGAATGTAGAGCACTTGAGTAGTAAGTGCTTAGTACCTTCATTATGTTAGTTGCACCATTGGCATGAAGGGTCTTTGGATGTGGTGAAACAGTGTTTGTAAAGTTGGAGGGATGGATGATGTCCAAAGCTTTCCAGGAAAGTGTCATTCATGTTTTTCTAGGGAGTGTGGCTTCTGATGGGTTAAAGATCAAGACTGAGCTGGGGGGAGGATTTGTGTTTGTTGGGTCATTTCAGTGTGTGTGTGTGTTTGTTTTGTCAGTGTTATATTTGCTGAGGGTTGGGAGGTCTGTGAGTGAAGATGGCTGAAGTTTGAGGCAGAGGTACACGTTTTATTTCTGCTTGAGAGTTGTGGTTAATTATAGAGTGGTTTTGGTGGGAAGAGTTTAGTGCTGTTGCACAGAATTGTGTGCTGAGAATGTTCAGATAGGATTCTAATGGAAGGATTTTTGGTTCATTGAGTACTTGTTTGGTTATTTCAGTGTGTGTTTTTTGTCAGTGTTATATTTGCTGGGGTGGAGAGATCTATGAGTGAAGGTTGCTGAAGTGTGAGGCACAGGTTCACTTTTCATTTCTGCTTGAGCATTTGTGGTGAATCAGAAAGTGACTTGGGTGAGAGGAGTTTAGTGCTGTTGCATAGAATTGAGTGCTGAGCATGTTAAGGTGGGACTCTGTTGGGAGGATTTTTGTTTCACTGCGTAAGTGTTGAGAGTTTGTGTTTTATGCAAGCATTGATAATTCTGGTTGCACTCTTTTGTGAGGTTTGCAGCTTTTATATTTGCTTTTAAGAGGACTGAATACTAGGCATGTGAAGTGTAGTTTAAAGTACAGTAGAAGAACTGTTTGTAGAGGATGTTAAGATATTCTTTTATGTGTGAGTTAGGGTTCATAGTTCACCCATAAACAGGAAAGTCATGAAGAACCTACACAGAATCTTTCCAGTAAAAACTGTCACCCACCTTTCACACTAAGCGATACAGTCAGTGCAGTTAAAACCTTAAGGACTCTCCTGCTACAGGTCTTGACAACATATCAAACTTTCACATGAAATGTTTTGGCCCATTTGCATTTCAAGCATGTACACAGATATCTTCAACCACTCCTGGCTATGCAGCAAACTCCTGAACATCTGGAAACTTAACAACATAATACCAGTTCTGAAACCCTCCAAACCATCGAATTTTTTAACCACCTACTGCTCTGTATCACCTTTATCAGTATATCCAGACTAAAAAACTGAACCATAATAGAGTCAAACAGAACATCCCACTGTCACCCACATAACATGGTCTCAGACATAGCCTTTCCACCACTATGGTGCACACTGACCTCACTCAACATATCCTAGATGGCTTCAACCTACCTCATTCTCCTTCTTGCACAAGATAGTAATGGCAGTAGACATAAACAAATTATTTGACATTGTTTCACAGCATATCCTCACATGAAAGATACATGACACCACACTCTACAGCAATGATATAAAGTGGTTGACCAGTTTCTTAGCCATCCACCATAGCAGAGTCACTCACAATGGCTTCACCTCTAAAACACCTAGGCTTATCAGTGGAGTTCCCCAAGGTGCAGTTCTATCTCCAAGCCTTTCCAATCTCTTTTCATACTACCTTTCATCACCTCTGTCAAACCACAACATGAGGGTCCTTTCATATGCATACAGCCTTACAATCATATCATAACACCCTAACACTGCAGTGACAGCAACAGACATGCATCACTAAATTACACTGTTGGAACAATGGCACACCCAGAAAAGAATGTCTGCACCTCCAAAGAAGTCCTGAATCACTCTTTTAACATCAAACATAAATGAATCCAACTTACACCCTCCAATCATCTGAAAAGGACAGCCACTCCCCCTAAACAAAACATCACCTATTGTAGGTATCATATATGACACACACATGATGTTCACTTCTGACTCCAGTAACACCACCATAAAAGCAACATACAGACTAAATACCCAAAGAACACTAAGTGGCATGAGATTTGAACCAGAAAAAGAATCCTTTAACATCCTCCATGAATAATTAATCCACTCCACTCTAAACTACTACTAACCTACATGGTCTTCCACCCCCTCAAATACAAATATAACAAAACTGCAAAACACACACAATAGCCCATTCAGAACAATCACTGTCTGCCTTGCAACAGTAAACGTTCTACATGTACACAATGAAACAAAGATCTGGTCAGTATAATTCCACCTCAACATGCTCGGCTGTTAATTCTATGCAACAAGACCCCTTCCCACTCAAACCACTCCACAACTAACTATCAGCACCAACATAAAGATAGAAGGCTTACCTTAGTCTCAAACTTCAACAACCTCTACTCACAGATTCCCCCACTCCAACAAATATAACACTGACATTTCACATACACACTGAAATAACTCATCAGACACTCAACAACTGTCCATGGAATTCATTCTAACTCCACTCCATCAGAAGTAACACTCCTGAGACGGGCATGAGTCATACTTACCTTTTATGCTCCAGACATCACCCATCTCTGTAACACTACAAACACCGCTTCAGTGTATTCCTATACCTTCCATGCTCAAGATGCAACTACCACAACAAAGACATTTCACACTTACTTTACAGTTGCCTTGTACTGTCCACAGAGAGTAAGTTCTCATCTGTTCTGCTCAGAGGGGTGCATGACAGCAATAAGGGTGAGAGAAAGCAAAGGAGGGGAGGATTACTCCTCCTAATGTAACATAGCCTGGAGTTTCAAGGAGTAGTTGAAGATGACCCTATTCACGCAATATATAATGGGAATAGTAACTGTAAGGAAGATGAGCTTTGTGGTGATATTATTATATAATCATCCAAAGAATTATAGCAATCTGGAACAAATATACAATGATAACAATGAAAGAACAATTGAAAGAACACTCAGGATGGTACATGAAGAAGTGAAATGCTCACTTCATAGAGATGGTAAAGTACTGATAATGGAGAATTTCAGTTTTAGAGATACAGACTGGGAATTTAGATTCTCATGGTGATATGGAGTCATGGAAACACAAGTCTTTTGAGTATACAGGAAAATTCTGATACCGACATGTCACGCAACACACTAGGATGAGAGTGACTGATACACCATCAATAGTTTGATCTCACCTTTACACATACTAGCATAGTTATTGAGAACATTATATATGATACGCCAGTTCGAGGAAGTGATCACTTAATGCTTAAATGTGAATATGGTGATAATAGAAAAAATTGAAAAAGAAGATGTGTAGCAGGTCATAAAGAGGTGATATATTTGCGGAAACTACACAAACCTTAATAATTTCTGTGGCAATGTAGATTGGGAACTTGAGTTAAGTAACCAGGAACCAGGGCTTTGTGGTGAGAAGTTCTGCAAAAAGTACAATGAAAAAGTAGAAGCATGGCTACCTCAAGCCTCAAGTACATAGAAAACAGTATGAAAGAGGAAGGAATGATTTAATAAAAGATGTCATAAAGCAAAGGAGCATCAAGATGTGCAGTAGCAAAGATGTAGATGGTGCTCCAACCAGCCAGCACTCGCAAGATGTAAGACAGCACAAAGCAAGTATAGCAGGTTGAGAAAGGAGCAGCAGATTAACTTTGAAAAGAATATTTTGGACAAAACAGGTGAAGTTCTAAAACTTTTCCATAAATTCATTGGGAATTAGGTGTCAGTTAAGAAGCTAATCAGGATAAGGGATTCAGAGGGAAAAATTGAAGAAAATGATGGAAGGATTTTTGAGGAACTGAATAACAACGTATTGAGTGTTTTCTTGGATGTGTTAATGGTAGGTGGGGTAGAGGGACAACGGTTGGATGGTGTGAAAGCTTTTTATAGAGGAGCAAATGCAATTGTAAGAGTGGATGAAGAGTTGAGCAAAAGGTTTGGTATACATGTGGGTATGAGGCAGGGCTGTGTGGTATCACCATGGCTTTTTAACATATGTGTGGATGGAGTGTTAAGAGAGAAGAGAGTAAAACTAGGGAAAGGGAGGTGCAGAGGTGGAGTGTGATGGTGAGGTATGGTGGCTAGTGACAAGCCTGTTTTTGGATGATAATGTGTTGTTTGCTGAGAGTGAAGAGGAGTTGCCAAAGGTTGTGAGTGGATTTTAGGATGTGTGTGAGCATAGTTGATCAAAGATAAATGTAGGAAAATAGTAAAGTAATGATGTTTGGAAGGAATCACAGTAAAAGCATAGATATTGTAAGGCCTTACAGAGTCAAAGTTGAAAGTGTATTAAACTGTGTTACAGATATAGAGGAAGAAATTCTGGAAGATGTGAGAGAATTTAAGCTTCTAAATGCAGCTATCTTGTCTAAGTTTGGTGATATGGAGGGAGAGGTAAGAGAGAGAGAAATATCAAGTAGAAGAGTCGCTGGGTCCCATGATAGAATAATGAAGGGTATAGGTGGAAGTTGGAAGTGAAGAAAGGATTAGGGAAAACATAGTCCCCTAAACCCTAACGTACACAGCCAAAACATGGAGATGGAGTGAGTCACAGAGGCCAAGAATCCATGCTGTGGAAATGAACTGTTTGAGAGTAGCTTGTGGTATGACCAGATGGAATGAAGAAAGAAATAAGGGGGCGTTTGAGAGATTTGGTTTGGCAGGGAATGAATTGTGAGTGGTAGAGTGTGTGAAACCTAATACTTTGAGGTGGTTTGGGCATATGGAAAGAATGCAAAAAGGGAAGTTTATGAGGAGAATGTATGATAGTACAATTAAAGGGGTTGGTGTGTAAGGAAGACAACCTGTGACTTAGGGATATAGAGTGGAAGAGTACTGGAGGGAGAGAAATGGTGGAAGAATGTGTCAAGTGGTTTATGAAAGAGAGACATGTAAGGACAGGGATAAGTGGGACTCTTTTGCTGTGGCCACCCTTTTGATGTGAATTCCTGGAGGGAATGGATGTCAGATATGTAGATAGTTTAAAGTAATGGATGAATTGGATATGTTAAGTTAAGAAATTGTGAGTGCTGAAAATATACAAAAGCTTAAAATGTTGTACAATAGTTAAGAAAGATCAAGAGATTTGATCCATGAGTATAGAAATGCCTCTCTTTACTGTACAGTTGATAATATCAGTGGTGATTACATATACAGTCAGACCAGTCAGGAGCGCTTAAGACCTGCACTTATCTGTTGGAGAGAATGATGGCCTATGGTACAAGACATGTAAAGGAGAGAAGCACATACCAGAGGTTTCCTGGGTGAAATATTATTTTAAAGGTATCTTTTCACAATGGCAAATAAAGATGCAGAAAGAACACTGGATGTGTAGCAGACCAGGGATTTAAAATGACATACTAATGAGAGGTGTCAAGAATATGTTGTTATATTTAGAATTCATTTTAGAAAAACAACCATTAACAAGTATCTTTGTGAATAACTTATGTTAAGCGAATCAAGAAATTTATGAAAGAAATTAATTGTGCAACACGATAAGATATTT